>LUCM01008865.1:0-23572 GCA_008360955.1 Fasciolopsis buskii | reverse complement strand
AAAAAAAGCCGCAGCTAAACCCTTGATCACGGTAGCACCGGTGATCCATCCAGAGATGGGGAGGTGTTGGTGAGAAGGCCATGTCTCCCCGTAACCTTTTATGAGGACTATTTTTGTCATTATCTTTTACTAAAACTGTATCGTTTCCTTGCTTTTCCGCTACGTCCGGTTTCACCTTTAATTAAAATTATCGCCATGCCCTCCATTGCTGCACGCCGATTGGTCAGTTTTATAACTTTCGCATTAATTCGCAAGGTCGGACGCCCGACCCGGCCTAAGACTACGTAAGTGGTAGTGACCCGAGCTTAAAGACATGTTTCTTTCGGCTTACTGTCTTGGCCGTCATGCTGTGTGTCAATACACGTTACTCGTAAGGCTCTGTCTTCTGTGTTCAGCTGGTGGGAGACCTAGCTTGAGTCGTGCGCGACGTATACTGTGGTTCCAGCATCGTGTTAACCGTTGTGCGAATACGGGTCAGTGTCACCCCTTGTGTATTCAGTCAGTGTTCTACTCAATTTGTGTTTGTGCTATCATAGGCTCGACGCCCGTTGTGATTGTGCTCACAGTCTCAGAGGACTGAGACTTGTGTTGTGTCCGTTTTTGTGCTCTCACTAATACATAACGAGAATAAACTGCATATGTTTTGTTATTTGATTAAGTAAATCTCACCAGGTGGTTGCTCATCGGAAGAAGTGTCGTCGTGTGTACTGAAGGCCCCATTAACCTTCGGTAAATTCAAACATCTGTGGCGTCCGAAGACATTTCTTCATTCGTCAAAGGTGGAGTTTTCAGTGCAGTGGTAAGATCGGTCCTGGCGTAGGGCTCAGAATCAAGACCGCTGTGAAGACTGTCAGTGTTTGAACGCCGGTTTCTTCGTAGAGTATGTTGGAGAATTTTATTCCCAGTGATGAGATAAGGCGTAATGTAATGGATTGCAAAACTCCGTCATTCGTAGGGTCACTGAGTATTAACAAATCATGTGGTTGAGAAAGGTGACAGGCACAGATCGACTCTCGCGGTATAAACTATTCCCCAGGGCAAGCAGTGGCTGAAAAATGGAGTAACTCATGACCTGGCGAAAAGGTACGGAAATCTTACTCAGTGGATTCGCTTGAGTAAGTGGAGTCTGCTTACAGGATCGGAATAAAGGGGGTCCTTCGACGTGACGGTTGCAGATCTCGTGATATGGTAAATGTCCCAGTCCGTGGCTTTTCACATTCAAATTCTTTCAGATGACAAAGTTTTTTTAACTATAAATTTCTCATTGTTTTTTCGCTGTTATCCTTCGGGTGATTCCAACCGAAATCGATCCGCTGGAAGAAAAGTCGAGAAGCTGGAATGTGTAGCTAAACTTGGTCAAATGCACCTCTCTTGCTTCCCTGGCATTATCATGCTTTTTTCCGAATAGATCCGATGTCAATTAAATCTGTGCTGAGATGTCTGCGGTATTCTGGGGCATTCTGCTCCCGTTCCTAAGATTGGCTCAGTCCAACTGACAAAGAATTACCAACGAACCACAGTTGTGATTCTTCCGTGGACTTTTCGACGAAGAGCTTCCATGCACACTCTTCATGCTACACATTCGATTCTGGTGATATATATATATATATATATATATATAAAACAGATGTTGGGTTTTTCGAGGTCTGGGTAGGCCACTAACCCTGAACGCCTCTCTGAATGCGGTCAAATTACCATGCTTCTTAGACAGCTTCTAACGGGAAAGCTCTATGCATTACCCCTTCGAGGATATATTTCCACGAAAATGAGAGGACAAAGGCCAATGAATGCCCAAAGCTGTCTACAGGGTGAACTGATCACTGACAGTCAGTTGAGAGATGGCCAGATGCTGGTTTGAAAAAGACCACGGTCAGCATGCGAAGTACAAGGCACGGTACTCACCGGAATCTGTGGCGGAGGGGTGTACTGGGCAATCATGATACCTGGTCTCATTCGACGGACTACGAACAATCAATCACCGGTCTCGGACATCTTACGAGACACTTAGGTTGCCCTACTGCTTTGTTAGTTAAACTATCTGAACAAAAGATCAAGGTGGGGTCTCCTAAATCAACTCTCTACTGCGGTTTGGACAACCGCGTAGTATCAAGTTTATAGAGGAAACATGGATCCCTTTGTATAAATAATGTCATGGACGTGAAAAATGGAGGACCTATCATGTGCGGAGAATCGTACACAATATTTATTCTTTTTTCCTGTCAGTGTCGTTGTTTTACTCCAATGGCGATTGATCTGCTCACACGCTTGTGCAAAAAAATATATGATATATATGCCATCCATCGTTATTTTGAGTGCAATGCACTGTTTAATGATGGTATAAAAAAACAGCTCACCCGAAATGTCTAGCCAGTTTCAACCTTTCGTTCTCTTGTAATGCACAGCCAACGACTTAAAACAGGTTGTGCGATCATTAAAACATACATTTATGTACTGAAACCAATTGAATCAATTTACTAACCACACAAACCATTAACTCCACAATCGGAACATTACTGCCTACAGAACGGATAATCAATAAGCATTGGCTGGATGTAGCAGTTTTGCTCCTACCGCAAAGCACAAACCTAAACAGGAAATCATTCTAAGTCCAAAATAAACTGGAGACCGATGCACCAAGCCAGATAAAGGTCTGTAAGAAATGAAATACCACTGGTGATGGCAACCAGAAAGTCTTTGCTATAGTTATCAGATCTCTAAGAACCCAACTAAGAATCTGACCGGCGGTGGTCAAGTGGGCTAAGCCTCTGTCACCAAAAATATCAGGCGCCAATCCCAGATTAGTCGGTCAATTTAGTGGTAGATGCAACCCGTTGTACGTCGAGTTCGCCACCAGACCAAGCCTAATGAGACCTTACACAACTCTACACCACACCAAGTTTCAGGTCCCCCGGTTGACTTCAGCTCAGTTTATACAACCATTAATCATGCACCAACGTGACCTCGTGTGGGTTACCACCTCACAGAACAAACTATTCAGAGAAAAAGAAGCACGGATAGTGAAGGGTGAACTGCGAAATAATAAGTTGACCAATTATCCAGAGGAGAAGAAACTTCGGACGGAAGAATGTGACCGACTGCGCCACTGCGTCATATCAATAATTGTCCTCAAACATCGCTCCGGGGGATCCCGTGGACCCAAACGCCGTAGTATCATCGCACCTATACGAGCCAGTCCACTGGTTAAGGCTTTCATATCTTTTTCCCAGATCATCGGCTGGACTTGACTCATTCTCCAACCATTATCTGCCCCGAAGGAGAGCGGAAGTAGTCGTTCTGTAGTCAAGCATAAAATATGTCCCAACTGCCTTCACCTACTCTGATTTGTTGTGTTTTAAAGATTGAACCTTACGACCTAGTACATTGGGCCTAAACTCTGAGTTACTCACAATATTCCATCATCATATTCTGTCACAGATGCAAAGAAAACGGTGCTCAAACACCGAGAACCTTCGCAAACCTGTCTGTTTCGGATCCGTGCAGCAGTAGCGACCTCACCGCTGCTGCTCGGAAACCTATCTAATGTACAACGCCATAGATGCCTCAACTTGATGCCAGTTTCCTCTATCCCGTGCAATGAGCCTCAGTGGCTACGGGGTATGCCTCTTCTACTACATTCATGCATAAGGTATGTCGTAAAAAGCCGTTTGATAAAACCACCGATCAGGTTCCCCATAACTCTTTTCCCAGTGCTGATTTGCAACTCCGATCCACATCAATCGAAATTCCAAACCGATCAGCCGAACATATACCGTAACATATGCAGAACCCTGTGAATCCTATCGTTCGACCTGCACTGTACCTAACGGAGCTGCGAACAAAGTTTTCATAGGCCACTCGAAGACGGCAACACCAATGGAGTTACCTTTTCCCGCAACAGTTCTGTATCGGAATCACCATTAGCAACATCTTTTCCGATTACGCTTTACCGAAGTTCTCCAACGGATACACAACAATAATTACAACTAATTTGGACTGAGGGAAAAATAAAATAAACAGGGTAAATACAAAAACTTACTTCGAAAAGGAATGGGTTGTGCTGCTCCAATCTCCTCACATGAACCGAATGAACCCCGCGTGCTCAGGTTGACTAGCGGTTTTATTGTCATTGCTCCCGAGTCGACTTTTCGATTACACTGGCGACATGCATAGCTGGCACCATCAATCGCGGTGGGACTAAAAAACTTGTTCAATAAGTCTATCAAGTCACATTCAGTCGAATCGCCTGTGTAGCATGCCAAAGGCAGAGCAAGACTGAGCTCAGAAAATGGCTCCTCAGTACAAGCGACCACGTTACATGCAGAGCACCGAACGTGACTCACACAATGACCCTGGAACGTTCGGTTGACAAAATCACGGGAATTGACCGATACAGACTGACTATTTCCATGCAACTCCGACTGTAGACGATCCAGAAATACACTAAGAAACTCCTGAGCATCTTGTTGACGATATCCTTTGAATGAAGGCAAGGCAGTCCAGATGGTGTAGAGTAGACTACTTGGGCTAACAACAGTTCGTTGTCCAGACCATAAAGTACGGAACATACTGTACAGTTCCTCATAAAGAGAGCGATTCACAACAGGAGTTTCTTCCGTTGAGGGAGGGGCAGGGGTTAGCACGCTCTGTGCATCCTCTGATCGAGCCACGGTGCACCGGCCACCATTTAATCCACCACCACCACCACCGCCACTACTTGTATCGTGAACTGACCCTGATTCAGACTCGGTTTTCAAGCTGGAACAGTGAGTCAGACAGGTGACAGGGGTAGCTTGTAGATAAGAACTGCAGCCCACAGCACTGGAAGGGCAGGTGGCTGAAGTCTTAGTAGGACAAGTAGAGGACTGCAACGTTATGCTATCCTGAGACTGCACGCGTACAGAACCCTTTACATCCAACGGAGGACAGATACTGATTCGTTTGACAGGGGGCTCGTTTGCCTCAGACTCAGATCCACTCTTCAAGATTCGTCGTTTACGTGAGTGCGGTAAAACTTCCGACGGTGAATGACTAAGAATGAAATTCGCGAACGAAGCCGTATGCCTAGGCAGAAGAGGTTAAATCTAAAATGAAAAAATGGCAGTTTACCTCAGAACTTGTAATACAGAATTCATGTAACAGGTATTTCCCAGATTACGCAATCCCGTAAATGCAGATGAATAGCTCAGTGGGGCTTTTCGTTTCCCAGAGGCGGCCCTCAGTCTTGATGTGATGTCACCGATTGCCTGTAACGAATCAAATGGTCAGTTATTTGGACAAAGTACCTTCTTTTCCAGGTAGTGAGACCACCACACTCGCAAAGCCCAAGAGAGACGAGAAACCCTGATGATGTGATTTTATGTTGCTTACTACCAACTTACCGATGACGTACAACTGCCGTCTGTATATCATCGGCTTTGAGCAACCGACGAGTGACTCTGGAAATTCAGCAGTGTCTAATTTTCCAAAGAATGTCGCTTACCTTTTACAATCACGCATATGATACCGCAGTATACGGCGTCCTCTTTTCTGCTTGGAAAGCTCTTCAAAATTTTGCTCAGTGACTGCATCCAACGCCATCCGTAAAAGTTTGATATCACCCGGAGCGTTATCGTTTAGCACAAAATCGTCGCATATGTAGCTAAAGACATTTATCAATCAATCGGGAATTACCAAAATACAAATTTTTCATTCACTTCTATACAAAGAGGATGCTAAATTATAAAAGATAGTATCAAAGAAAAAGAAGCCAAAGTAACAAACCCCTGTGGTTTGAAAATGTTGCAATGCATGCTCAGATATGTAACGCCCGCAAGCGAAATTCGTACAAGACAAACAAGCCCACACACTTTCAGTTGTGTTGCACACTTTGCAATGCCATCTTTCTGGACTCAAGATTCCCAGTTGGATACTGGTCTTAATTTTCAGCACGTGTTTACAGTTATCCGTCATGAACACGGAAACAGTTTCTCGTTTGTAGATGGCTGCAGTTGTCAACGGAAGGTATCGGAATCAATCGACAGTCGAACGTCGAACCATTAGGACTGAAATTGGAGAAAACAAAAAGGAATGAAGACAGTGATCAAAAACAAGGCCCCAAGAAGAAAGATGATCCAAAGCTACTTTTTTGGAGCAAACGTGCAAGGTTTGCTTTGCTTCTCGTTTACAGTAGTCATGACAGCACATATATGATCGAAATACCCAATGACCAAGGCAAGAGGGCGGAACGTGGTAGCACCAGTGGCAAACAGAAACTATCAGAAAAGCCGGAGGGGGTCAGGCAGATAAGGTCGTGGCGTTTGGACGTGAAGGTCGCGGGTTCGAATCCTCCCCACCGCCAGTCAACTTCACCACCTGGCAACCATCCTTTGGCCGTGACTCCCTTCCTGAAAAATGGTGTACACTGTTATTTCATTAATAAAGGAAGTAAAAAATATAAGATAAGAAAAATCTACAGCAAACAGTAATGTAGAAGAGCACTGTGACCAATTTAATCAGGCGATGCACTTGACAGCGCGTTTTGCCTGCGGTCCTAAATATAATGTTCATCAAAGACACTGGATCTCAAAAGCTGACAAGACCAATAGAGGAAAAACCGCAGCTCCATAACTGTAAAATGATAAACGGGATACGACGGCCTCTACAGTGACAACCGGTATAAATGTAGAAACTGGTGGATTAAAGTGTCAGAAGAAATGGAATTAGCAGATGTTTCCAGTGCAACAGATAAACTCCGATGAAACATTTAGGCAACCGTGATGGACGGCGAACGATGGTCATCATCATTATCATCATCACCGTTGAGCAAAAACACAGCAAGGCAAGCCTAACTGACCACTGCCTTTTCCCCAGAGTTATGCGTTGCCATAAAAATAATGAACAGGAAGTGAACGAATACAAGTGGAAAAAGGAAAGAATGCTGTTGTGGCCAAAACACGGATCACAGTCCAACTGTACAGACAAGCAGGTGTCTCACATCTTCGTGGTTGGCGTCCGAAAGACTGGTCAACTAGCTGGCTGGAGAAACTGAAAGGTGTGGCAGTGAACCGTGGACAGCGGCGATTATGTTATCATTTTCTATCGAATCAGAATGGCTGGAAGAGTGTATTTGTACAGTTGGACTAGTAAACAAAGGCCAGACCGTTGGGCAGTGCACTTCAAGGATCAGTTTAGCTGGCTACAACTCTGGGGAAAAGGCAGCGGTCAGTGAGGCATGCCTTGATGTTTTTCTGCGAACGATTATGACTGAAGCCGTGAGGATCAGCTGGTCCCGACAAACTCCTCCCATTTGCTTTAAAACTGCCTGAAATGCCCTGATGAGATTGCTTACCACTTTGACGTGATTTTTGGTACAAGGAGAGCAATCCGTTATCCTGAGACAAGTCACCGACTGGAAGCATCTTTAAGAAAGGGACATGCAATTACTGCAGTAATCATCACTCGACCAGTTTAATTTCGATGGTTGCTAGGGCTTTAGCTTTGACAATGCTGCGCCGTCTGACAAAGGGTCAAGAAAGGAACGGTTGCGACCAGTATGCCACATTTCGTTTAAGCTGAGGTTTGTGTGTGTTAGTAGTAGGAGATTGAATGTTTTCCTGAGATAATTCACCATGTGATATCATCGCTCAACTCACCATAAAGAAACCATGGGAGCAGCTGTTTTATCCTTATTAGGAATCATCAGCAGTGCATATCCACCCCGCACCCGAACTGGAACGCGAACCCGGGACGAACGACTTTGAGTTGAACACCTTAGCCATTACGCTACCGGGCAGGCTCCCAACGGTTGATGATGTTGCACCAATCCCTCACTGAATCGCATGGTCACGGGCCGATAGCGCACAGGAATCGGTCGCTATTGATAGATGACTTCTCTGCAGGTACCTTAAGTATGTCGAAGGCTTCGGACATGACCTGCAGAGCTTGGTTATTAGGCGCGTGTTGGTAGTAGGAGAATGAACTTTTTCTTGAGAATTTACCATTTGATATCATCGCTCAACTCACCATTAAGAAACCATGAAAGCACCGTACTGTTGATGATTCCTATTAAGGAAGAAACAGCTGTTTAGTGCTTCCATTGTTTCTTAATGGTCAGTTGAGCGATGACATCACATGGTGAATCATCTCATGAAGTTGAGGTGTCTTAAACGAGAACTTCCTCTTGTGCCACACGTACCGTCGCCCGATAATCAAGGTTTTCCTCAACGTGAAAGGCGCCTTTGATTCAGTTAACCGAAAAGAGGTACTCAGTGTTCTTCGCTGGAAGAATATGCCAGAGGTTCAACAGCTTTCTGCAAGCATCGGTACTCGCAGGGTATACGGTGAACTATCAAGTTCAATCGAAACGACCAGCGGTGTTCAATATGAGTATTCCATCTCTTCATTATTTATAAACCTCGTCATCGAAAGGGTAAGGGAAACTGAATCAAGAGGTCTTCCAGATATAGGCGTCGAAATGGCACGTGGTGAAAAGCTATCTGATCTAGTTTATATCGACGACCTTGTGCTTATTTGAACTTACGGGATATGTAAAATGTGAACCAGACAAGCTCGGAAGGGTTGTACTTCCTTTCGGTATGTACCTTGCACCCTCAAACTGTTAACCACTGTTACAAAGTGGGTGTTATTCAACTATGGTCAATTCGGAAGTTGCGTGAAGAAGTATGGTATTATCGTAGGAGAGGCAAGCGAGCCCGCATTAAGATGCCTGTAGAGACAGCCATATCCTCATGTGACTAGCAACATGCACATTGTCCCCGACAGGAAACTGAATTAGGATATGCGATGTTGTCCTCTTGAATGAAAATCCGGGTTGAAAGCACTCTTTGGGCGTCCAAACGATAGTGTAGGAACATTTGGGATCGTTTCTAACCTCTGGAGCCCAAAGTGCTGTTGCCGGACTTGGGTAGCTCGAAGCCAAACTTTGCACTTGCTGGGAAAGAAATGGATGTAGAATATGGGTCTAGTTACTTGCGTAGTTATATACGAACAACATAATTTTGTTTACGCATCCAGATACTACTTCCTGCCTCTATATATATATATATATATATATATATATATATATATATGTACACGATTACGCAAGCCATTGAACCTATATTTTGGCAGAGGACAAGGTCTCACTGCAGCCAACCTTACTTCCCAAATTGCCGATTGTTCACCACGCCGTGGTGTCCATCCTTGTCAGCGACCGTGAATAAAATGTGACGAGGAAGGCGCTGGGTGGGCATTCGCATGACGTGGCCTAGTAACCTTAATCGATGAAGAGAAATGGTTCCCCTCAGTGATGCGCAGTCACCGCGTACTTTATCACTACTGACGTGCTGTTGCTACCATACCCGTCCGAGTGACCTTAGACACCGGTGATCGAACAAGGTAGTCTGGCGCAGGTCTTCGCCAGAACTGTCTAGGTTTACATCCTCAAAGTAGCACTGAACAAACTGCAGCGGTGCAAATTCTACCCTTCAAGAAGATCCTGACGTCGCGACGATGCTATAGGTGCCAGAAATTGGCAATGGCTAGAAGATTCTTAGAGATGCGCAGCGAGATCTCGACACCGACATTCCCACCAGCAGAAATGCAACTTCCCAGCTATCCAAAACCGCTGAGTATTTCGAGACGTTCCCACAAAGAATGAGTACAGAAAGACCTCCTCGGAAGGTGCAAAGTGCACAACATGGTGACTTCGGCGGCCAAGTGGTTTAAATCAGCCGAGAAAACTCAAGGGTTGGCTCCAACAAGGCGATGTCGTCAGTATAATTTACGTCAACAATTTTGGGGCCCCATGACAGTTATGTTTTGAACAGACGATCGTGTGAGGCAGCAAGCGAAGCCAGAGCAGTTCGGGATAAGGTTAATGGTCGAAGAAATGGAGACAAGCCATTCATCCAAGGCTCGAGAAAGATACGACGAACCAAATCACTAGTGGTGCCGAGATATTCCACTGAAGCTGAGGAGTTGGGGGTACTGCTCCGCGATGCGCTTAGTTGTGCTGCATGGCTGCGATACACGGAGTTTGTGCTACCTATATCCGTCGACTTGAGGTTCTCCGACATCAGTGTTTGCGTAATATCACCAAGATTGGACGCAGTGATCGTGTGAGTAACGGTAACGTTAGAAATCGAGTATTGGATATTGATTTATGGAACTTATCACAGAGTATCAAGCATAGTAGACTTCGCTGGATGAGGCACGTGCTGCGAGCAGGAAATGTCTACCGCATCGTGCCGTTCACCGTGGTAGAAGCCATGCAGAGGTCAACGGACAATGCGGCAGCGAGGAATTAGAAAGTGCAGAGTGAAGTTAGACGAATTAGGTGCATTCATCTTCGTGGTTTGGGTCGGGAGGATCATCCAACCAATGTAGGCTATGGCTGCCACATTGGCAGTTCAACGCCAAACATTTTATTCTAATCTTATGCAACTGACTCTTGCGAGAGGATAAGTCGGCGTCTTGGACGCCTCTGGATACACCCGTCCATGCACTGCGATCTGCGGCGATTTGCACTCCGCAAAATCTAGCCAATCGCGTACTCCGAAAACAGACTGAAGGCCCAAGCGATCCATTTCTGCCTTAATGATGTCAGTCCACGTCTTCCGTTGGCCAGTAAGGGGACATTTCCAACTCGAACAGGGTGACCGCAGTAGACTTCTTTGAGTTAATTCTATCTTTGGTCGGCGGAGAACATGAAATGCGACCATACCACTTAATTTTTATGATAGGGCGGAGCCAAAAATGATCGAAACTTTTCAGCAGTTTTGCATTTTGTACGCTTAGTGGGCAGGTTTCACATGTGTACGTAAGGACTGCGCAGACGGCGGATCGACAAATGCGTAGCTTCGTAAGAAGACCTATCTCACTGCAAAATCAGTGCTCTGCTAGGTGACAGGAACGGTGCCCTGGCGCAGTCCACGCGAAGCCTAACCTCGTCACTGGCCTGGCCGTTTGGTTGGATAGTAGAACCCATGTACTTGAAATAAAGCGCCTGTTCTGAAGTGTCGACATTGATGTGAATAGAATGTGACGGGGTTTGCGGAGTTGTGCAGAACTTCAAGAGCCATGGCTTCACATACAATCCGATATAGAACCGGCTGCAGATTTGACAATTCCTCCCCCAAAATAACCGTGATGTCAGCGAACTCGAGGCCCGGTGTTAGGTGCCAGTCCTGAGAACACTTTATCTCAGCGTATGCAACATAGTAGACTTCGCTGGTTGGGTCATGTGTTGCGAATGGCGAACACTCGTCTACCATACCATGGTCTATTTTGCTTTCCTCCCACGGAGTGCTAGATATCATGTGGAGGTCGTCAGATGACGTGGCAATGTGGAGAGAGAAAATGCACAGCGAACACATGTGAAGTAGGTGTCTCACGTCTTCGTGGTTGGAATCCGAAAGACCCGTCAACTAGCTGGCTGGAGACACTTAAGGGTATGGCATTGAACTGCGAACAATGGCTGATCGTGTTGTCATTTTCTGTCAAATCGGAATGATTGAAGAGGTTCGTTTGTACAGTTAGACAGTGTTCCGTGTGTAAGCCACAACAGCATTCTTACTTCTTCCCAACTGTGAAGGTCCACCCCTGTTAACCTTACATACGATTTAATAAAAACAGATATCTGCGAAAAAGTTAGTGATCGGTGGGGCTTGCCTTGCTGTTTAACGCTGAACGATAATGGTGATGATGGAGCACTTGACATAAATCCGTTGGCGCCGCAAAGCATTTGGAACCATAGACTTTGTGTCCGTAGTAACTAATTTAATTATCGCATGAAGGACTCCAGTTTGAATGTGGCTCGACAGTAGCCCAACTAGTTCACATTCCACAACATTCATTTGAATGAGGTTCTGAGCGTCTAGCACTAAATCCCTCACGCAGTCGCACCGATGTAAACAACTCTATTCTCTGGAAAAAATGAGACAATAAAGGTTCTCAGGCCGTCACACTGGCCCACAGATGAAGTAGGAACAAACATCAAGTGACAACAGTGCTCTTTCTCTTTGGTCCAGCTTCCTGTCAGTGAGAGACCTATATCAAACATAAATGGGGCCGGAATCGGTGCCACACTGCGCTGTTTCCTTCCAAGAAGACGCACCTTTTCAGATGCTGTTGCATCTACTTTGTCCCTGCTCCTCTAGCCGTATCCGGCTTCCAGTCGCTGAATGCGCAGTTATACAGTTACCAAGGGACCCCTCGCGTGGCTGTCACTGTCGCCTTGATTTTCAGTTGCAGTCTGAAGCGCGCGCTACAGCAAAATGCGAAAACTGATGTGAAGTCTAATTTTGATCCATAACGACCTAAGTTGTGCACTCACCTACGTAACATGTGGTGTGACGGAATGCTTGGCGCAATGCGGTTCGCACAGACAAGCAGCTGACTGCTCGAGTTGGCCTTTAAGCAAGTGTGGCAAGCTTCCCGTAATTTCGATATCTGCTGGAGTACACTGAATGTGAACACAAACCGGTCAATGTGACTGAAATTATTCCATAGTGATATCGTCGCACCAATAAACACCTCTCGCAATCGGTCAGTCGAAAGACCAACGTCGCACCAAAGAAAACAAGAAGTGGAGGACGATTCAGCGCCATCCAAAGTCCACCAAAGCGAGGGGGAGTATCCGTAATGCTTTGCAATACATGTAGCTTAGGGAATATGTGGGATGAGCTCGAAGTGTAATCGAAGGGCAATTACTGCATAGCCACCATTTAGTGGTGGTTAAGGAATAGTGTTAGTAGATCAAGTACTTCAAAATGAAGGAATACACAATGCAACACCCAATGTGCAAGCAATATCGGTGAGAATGAAAACTAGATCGACTTGGGTGGCACTAGTGTGCATTTACAGAGACTCCTCTTTCAATGCGGAGGACGAAGAACCACTGGAGTATCTAGGGACAAAAACCTGGAACATGGAGGATGGTCGAATAACGGGAAACATCAATGTTCACAAACTAGACTAGCAAGCCAAATGAGTCCCAATAAGGACGTTCAGAGATGGGTTGTTTAGCTACGCTAAGGACATAACTGTGTTACAGCATGCCAACCAGGCCACGAGATGGAGGGAATGACAGACAATAATACTGTTAAACCTGGTCTTCTCGAAAGTCCCCTAAGAAATAGGCAAGGTGAAGATAGATGCCCCATTGAGCAAAAGTGGCCATTGGGTGCTAAGGTTCAAGTCCCTCGGCAAACGAATTCAGGTGGCACACAAATGGCGAAGGGCATTTAGAGGACTGGATGAGTACTTGCACTGGCAGTCACTGACGTGGGACTTGGGAAGTACTGTGGAGGAAAATTAGTTGAACATTAGGCACAAAGCGGACTCCGAAGTCAGAGCACCAAGTATGGAGCAGGTACCACGAGAGCGCCGGACACGAAGGGCTAATGGAATAAAGGAAGATAAGAGAACTGCTGAGAGACAGATGGCGAACTCGCTTACGAATTAAGAATTACTAGAGCAGCTAAGAATAACCCAAAGGGGTTTTTCAATTAGGTCCAGGCGATTGAGGAAGTCAGAATGAAAAATGACAGAAAACACTAAACAGAAATCCGTTCTTCGGGAGTAATTCGAAAAGGTCCACACAGTAGACGAAGGCAGACTAGCCGACCCTAGATCTCCCCAAACCCCCTCCTGTGAAGGAACTGAAAGATACCGCCCGAAGTAAGGATGGTCCTAGAGTCTCGATAAGAGCAAAGCCCTCAGGACTGGATGGAATCCATTCGCCTATCCTTCAACCAGTTTTTCAGACGCCTGCAGAACCATTAGCAGGACTATTCAACTAATCGCTCATGGAGGCACTGCTCGCGGGGGATTGAAAAAGAACGGAAGTAGTGCCAATTTACAGTGGTACGAAGAAAGACGAAGTCACCAGCTATCGACCGGTAAGCCTACTACTGGTGATATAAAGGGTCATGGAAAAATAATACATAATGCACTGGTGAGACACCTGGACGAGAACGATCTAAGCGACGTTGAGCTTTTTCAACGAGGCAACCCGGAGGCCACACCAGAGAGAGCAATTAGAAGCACGCCCCCAGGACTTTTGCAGAGCATTCGATAACGTGAACCACAGATTGCTACTTCACAAACTCGAACGACTGAAATTCTCGCTAGGGTCAGTGGGGTGGCTAGGCGGGTATCTATCAGAAAGCCGATTCTTTGCATCAGGTCCTCCAGCGAAGTCCCTTTGGGGTCGATGTCACGTCCGACACTGTTCCTAGCTTACATCGAAGTGCCGCAAGTCATCGAACCACTCTGCTTCATGCTCGCGGGCGTGCCGTGGTCAAACCAGGTGAAGCAGGACCTTGAAGCGATTCACCAATGGACGGCAGAATGAGACCTATCACTGAAGGTGTAAAAGTGCACTAAGCTTAAAAAACGGGTCCGCAGGTGCATTTCTTAAATCGGGAACACTCGGAACGCATGACCCAGTACACGGGAAATAAGGAATTGGGAATGGTGGTCACAAGCAACTTTAAACACTCGGTCTAATGTCTGGCAGTATTCAATAGGGCTAACAGAGATTTGTACTAGCTGTGTATAACGGTGTCACTGGGGGACCCGGGGGTCCCACTGTATAAAGCCCTAGTTCACCACCATCTGGAGTAGGTGGTCCTGGCTTGAGCTACGCAATTAGCAAGATATCCGCACATTCAAGAATCTAAAGAAAATTCACGTGAACGGTGGCTACCGAGACTAAAATAGGAAAAGACTAGAATAGCTAAAGTTAGAGTTGTTCTTGTTAAATTAAAGGAGAGACTCAGTAGAAACAACGAAGCAGCTAAATAGGGTGGAAGAACCGAAAGCCCGCTGGTCAGCCGCGACGGGAACTGCCCATCCGAAGGCATACGCCGGAGGCAGAAAAAACGGAGAATTAACAAGACAATCGGAGTGCAGCCGTTCGCTTAGAGAGTAACAAATTACTAGAAAAACCTCCCTGTAGAGAAGCTGAAATATATAGTACACCGGCTAGAAAACCAGAAAGGTGCCAACCCAACAACACGCAAATGGCACTGCAGAAGGGGACAAACAGGAGGATAATTAATAAAATTAATAATAATAATAATAATAATAATAATAATAATAATAATAATAATAAAGCATATCAAACCGGCTGTTGTCTGCGTCCTCGACGTATCCATTTTGTAATTTTCAGACGGCCCATATGACATTCGCGCCACCAACTACGACTCCAAGAAGCAATAATCCTCAGCTCTTTGGCTTCAACCACGAAGGCGGGAAGCACCAACCGAGACCAAACCGAAGAAAACCGTTTCATACCACTATGCCAAGTCGTAGCCTGACCGCCACATCACTTCATTCAACTTTACCCGGCACGTGTAAAAAGCGGATGCACTACCATTTTCACAAATAAGCCGAGAGCGGTGTCAATGCGTATATCCCCGGAGGAATTGCCAGAGCCTAGATATTACTCTTCTACCCCTTCTAACCACTCACATTCCGCTTTGCTCTTGTCCTCTGCCCAGCAGTGCCAGGCATTACTCTTCCACCTTTTTTCAACCCTCATTCCGTCATTACTTCTTTTCCACTGCTCTATTAATATTAACGGAAATGAAGAGATGAATGACTTGACTTTCGAGTGGGGAGTGAACCTCAGAACCGAAATGCTGAATTTTTCGAATGGTGTTCCCGATACGCCTTTAGGTAACAGACGGCGCAGCGGAAAACGAAAGATTCCAAAGCCCTGTGTGGCAAGTGAGCTCTTAGATTCAAAAAACTAGACTACCGAAGGCACCGGCTGCCGGTCCTGTGTACCGATTTCCCTTGGAAAGCGCAAGGTAAACACCCTATTGTAACACTAGAAACCTATCCAGTATTCCGTAGGTACAAAATATCCTCAGCTAAAATTCTGCAGCAAAAAATGATGACGTTGGTCTTCGCGTGGGGAACTTCCCTTCAATCTCCTCGGAAGGTTTATTGCGGAGACAGGACAAAAAAACCCGCTCGGTGGTGTAACGCATACGCCAACTGCTCTGCTCAGCTCAGTTTACTTTTCCAGGTCCAGTTGCAGTTCCAGTTCAGGCCCACTTAGATTACAGGGCTATATGGCGAGATGCCTGATCGCCCAGGTTCTTCCACCGAGAGTCCCTTGGATCGGACGATGCTTATTTAGCATGGGGTGGAAACCCTCTTCGTTCGTACAAGGTGGGGGAAAAATTAATGGGATGCTTTCCTCTTGTCCATCTCCTTAGCTCCGCTATTCACACATTCTCCTCTCCAGGACAGGTTTTGAAACCTTTTATTTGAGTGCCCAGAATAATTTCGGTGGTACTCACGCTGGTTGAGCATCCACTTCTTCCGGGCCCAGTTCCGTAGCTTTTGCCAGGAGACAGAAAATGAAGAACCTCATCTCACTTCTACGGCGGAAGATATTACGATTCCTACGCATCCGTAGATCATTTAGGAGATGGCAGATTGAATCAACATTTCACTTATTTTTTCCCTAACCCAGGACACATCGCGTCCCTGTTTCGAGCCAACCCCTGCTTATAAGGAATCATGCACGGTAAGGTTACTAATATCACAGGCTGTCTGTTCCGTATATTTACGGCCCTGCTGCTTAAGAAATGCGACAAAGCTGTCGGTCTAGATCGCATTTTTGCGAGCGCCGCCTCATAGCCATACCTGTGAGAGTCTGCTTCTTGCCGACAAAGCCATCTGGGACAAGACCTGATGCGCCGATCACAATCTTAATGGAATCCATAAAGTTCCATCCGTGCCCCCTTCTATCCATCAAAGAGAGACCGAAGTTGCAGACTGTTTCATGCCCATCAGCTGTTTTTATGGCTAATCACTGTCCAAGGCAAGCGGCATCTTTTCTGAAGAAGGGGACCAAGCCTCCGAATAGTTCACTACTGGTATTTTGGTGGTAATTCCCCCTTTTCTGTTCACCTTGCTACCAGTGCCACTGCGACACAGTCCCTGTTAATGTGGAGCCGTGAGGCTTCCGTTGCCTTTGGATAACAACTGGCCTTTGCCCACACTTACAAACCCTTGTCGTTGTTGAGGTCTTCATCGTTTACAGATCGTGCCGCTTTGACATCTCCAGTGAGGAAAATGCTGGGTGGTTTAGAAGGTGAGGCTGTTTCATTTTTGAAGAACAGGTATGGGAGTGACCTTAAACTCGGCTCTTGGGGTATACCGCTCGTGAGGCCAAGCTTCGAGGGGCATTATCTCATCCTGACGCAAAATGTTCTTCCAGTAAAAAGCTTTTGCCCGTTGGCATATCTGTTTACGGATAAAAGCAGACTCTATATTTATCAAAAATTGGCGATGGTTCATTAAATCGAACGCTTCCCTGAAGTTGAGATAACATAATTGTACGTAACACAAGACATAGTGAGGCAGGACTTATTTTTCATGAAACGCCTGCTGATCTGGGCAGAGCATGGATAGCTCAGCTGGATATTAGGACGTGGACAAGCCTTGACAACCATGCCTTGTCTTACCACCGTCTGAATTTGCGCGCTGATTCCGTCTCAGGATCTTCCTCTGGTAGCTTGTTCCAGTTATCCATCGCTAGTACGGCAACTGACTTTCTTGTCAACTGTGCATTTGCGCGCTCCCTCACGATCGTCTTTTTGCTGCCTATCGATGTTTCATTCCTCCTTTTCATGTTGGTTCACACCTTGGCACACAGTATTCTGAATTCAGCCGGGCAAACACCGTGGACAACAGAAGAATAGTCTTGGGCTTCTTAATCCAGTTTATTGCAATTTTCGTATGATAGAAGTGACCGTGATGAGCAAACGAGGGTTCAGATTGGCGACTGCAAGTTTCTTTGGCCTCCTACGATGCGCGGCAAACGCATGCAGTTGTTTTTTGAAGGCACGCATTTTGAGGTAGTACCACTTACAAATGCAAACTATGCCCAGACATATGAACTATATCAGACATGAGAGCAAACTCCTGAGAATCGCAAAATTCTATGACGTTTGAACCCTTCACAATCATTGTGTTTACGTTAATTGAAATCCGATTCGCCTACGTTCTATTCGGTGAACATAGTTCCCAAAATAACCGTACATACTCTCTTCGCTGCCCAGCTATCATTCTTGTGGCTGGACGTTTGGCCTTCTGCATACAGTCCATATGAGTGATGCAGCCAGGTGCAAAGAATGTATATAATGTCCCGCCTGACTGAAGTAAAGCACCCATAAAACACATCTGAATCAGAATTCACGAGATCACTGCCACACAAATGACTCCGTCACTTTATTTTATGCACGCTTTTGTTTACCTGAAAGTCTGTTTGCAATTACCGTGCAGTTTCGGCACTCAGTTCTTTTGGGCTCGGGTAAACAAACCTGGCAGCTCCCGGTCTAGCATAAATTGAATTGTGGAGTCAAAGGATTTGCTAAACTCCAGGTTACATATCTCGATTTCTTTTTCGTGGAACGCGATGCTAATTGTTCCATCCAGAAAAACCAAGAGTTTTGTTTGCCATCGACGAAACTTTGCTGCGCCGAAATCGGCAGACTGCTGCTTGAAAGGAGCAAGCATAGCAGGTCCCTGGGTGTTCCCTCCAAGGATTTGCACAATTCGGACGTCAAACTTGGCGGCTTGTAGCTGATAGCATTTTACCCAGTACCTGATTTGTGTACTGTATCACTGTTTCCATTCTCCGGTCAAATCAAATTACTGTCGGCCTAAGGGAAGCTCTGCAGTGCTTCCTTGCAGGTTTTCAAAGAAAGCCCGCAAGAGGATTCGATTTATGTTGGCTGGATGCCGTCTGGCTGCACCGACCAGTGCTCCATCGATGCTCTTAAGCACGTTAGAATCCCCCTTTCATTTGCATTGAGTATATCTATTCTGGTTAAAGTTCGGGTCCATAAGGAGGTCCCAGAATCGTCGGATACCTCCGGCGTTACGTATCTGCTCCACGGTAAGGTGCAATAATCCTCCTCGTATTACAGCCCACCTGCCTTTGACTGATAGGTCTGGATATTTGGAGGCCCAGCACACGCTTGCTACTGAATTTCTCCGATACTTTTGTTGATTATGAGAGAGCTTCTGAAACGTGCGGCACTTAGTACAACAAGCCCTGCAATAAACGTAACTTGCAGTACGCTGTGTTAGCATGTAAAAAGGGGTTCTATTGCTCCAGAGTTTATAACATCCTTGTGTTAGTTATCACTGGTTGCACCCCACCCCTAAATCCAACTGCCTGCTTAAACTGCTGAGTCCTGAAATTAATTTCGCTCAACGCCAAGATCGTATCACTAGTGGTATTTCTAGGTGCACTTTTGACGATGCAGCCGCTCTCAAGGAGGTCAAAGTCTCAGTAAGGTGCGTCTTCGTAACTTGCTTACCATACTTTCAGCGGCATCATCAGTGCAGGATCCTCTTCCGTGTGAGACAGGTGGCCCCGAAAATGCAAACATGCCCCTAGTTAGACGAACGCAACAAGGGGGGCCAGCACATTTGGGTAGCTAGAGTAAATGGTGTTCCTCATGTGACAAAATCTGAGCGCAAGAGTAGCAAAACCCCTTCCTGAAGTTTTCCGTCGACACTCTTCTGCATATGGCGAATAAGATTCTCAGGAACAACAGCAGCTTTATCCTTATTAAACCACGTCTTAGTGACAGCTAGAACCATGGAATTGTGGGTCTTCGTCAATAGATCAGACTGTAGGCACCAGTATAACATGAATTGGTGGCTTCTGACCGTGGCTTAAAGCCTCTTAGTTTGCACTGGTCGCCTTTCGCTGCGGCGCGATTCCCGAGGGACGCATACGTTTGCTGACTCATCGGACCCTTCGAGCAGCTCTCATTCATTGATGTTCTGGCGGCGTGCGACTTACGGCCTTCCACATCTCCGGAATAACAGCAGCTTAATCATTTCTCAGTCATGCTTCTTTGACTATTTTAACCACTAAGTGCTTTGTCATGTGCTAATAATTCACCATACTTACTTCCCAGAATGGGTGTTGCAAAATTTGCTAATAGTAATGGCACCCCAATGCCTTTTAATCCCCCACAGTTCCCCTTGATCTCAGGCGTAGCCATAGAGGGACGTTTCCCTAATTCGTGCTGTCGGATTCCAAAGCCACCGAACCTATGGCTTGTCCTGTCAGGCCGCTATCATTCGTTGGCGTTGAGGCGGGCATGCCTTACCAGGAAATTTGGACAGCGCTGTGGATGCTAATCCCGAATTTACTCCTCGCGGCTTACAACCCACGCTCTACGGACACAAAGAGACCACGCTGATATTTAACCGCAATTCGTTAAAGCCAGTTGTTGTTCAGCAGCAAAACAGCTGCCCTTCACCATCTGATCACCGTCACATCATTCAACATTATTAATACCATTTTCTGCTCTTCTGTAATTTTAGTTAACAGTTGATAGTCCACCTCTAATCGTCCGCACGATAGCTTTCTTCATCTATCTTCCGTGACCCCGTTTTTGATTTCTCCACGGCCATCCTCTGACTTTTGAAACCGATCACGAATATATTTAACTCTGTTTTGCATTGCGACACTGAAAACTGCTAGAAGATTTTGCTTTCATTACGACACCCAGTTACCATTCGCACCTCAGCGTGCTTCATCATTCCGGCTCATCCTCGACTTTTGATCCTCATCAAATTTCACATCGCCCCGATGTACAAAGCTTTTCTGCGCCGCTTTTAAAATACCATTTTTTACCCTTCACAAAATTTTACCACCACCGATATCCTCTTGCAATCGTGCTCCCTTTGCATCGCCTCCTTTGTGGCTTTTGCTTTTTAACGCACTAAATGATTCTTATGCTCATCCGTTTCACTCGATTCTTGCATGTAAAAATATGATCTTGCTTTCGATAATGCCCCTCGTTCTTCTAGAAACTTTCAGATATCTGTTGTTATTATTATCCCGACTGCAATTAGGACTTATCAAGTATATTTCACACTAGACTCTTCCCGATGTCTATTCTATTTTATTTTACACTTTTAAAATCCGCAAGCAACCCGGACACCCTCAAAAAAATGCGTAACTCGGCGAAAACCGCCTCCGTTCTAGGCTTTGCTCGAGTGATCTGTGGCTCCGCAAAGCTGTATAGTTGCACTTCGCCGCTGGCCTCTCGATCATATTATTTGTTTTCATTTGCTTTCCAACATCTACCATCTAAGATTAAGGTTATCCCATCTGGTTTCACTTTCGTCTGCTGCGACCTCCTCCATGCTGACCCATTTCTTATTTTTAGAGGTCGTATTATCACCGACGTTTCTGTCCTCTTGACTTACCACTGCATGTTCTTCTTTCATTACTCTACAACTTGGGTTTTTCTTTCCAACATACTTAGGACCGAGGTCCACCAAATAGCCGGTGCTTGCTTAATAATCGCTGACAGAAACAGGAAGGACATCGCGCGTGTGAGCTTTATCACCAATAACTTCCTGCGAACAATTCTGGGGGGTGTCGGGCGAACGAACTGGCAAATAGCCGTTTAATGCGTACTTGAGCCGGTGGTAGCCATCCTCGTCTGTCATGCATGTTGATGTCAATTTTTATAGTTTTCCTTCCTTCCAGATGGGCGACAGACCCATGGCAGCCTAACAGACTCCACTTTTGTTAGCTTAAGCGAGTACACCCTGGTTCGATTGCGTTCTCGTAGTGGTAATGAAACCTAGAGTGTGATGTCATTTAATCTGGAATGATTCGGCGGGCGCAAATGGCGTCTTCAGGTACGGCGGTGCGCCTCAGCAACTAACTAGTTTAGATGTGACTGCCTCTATGTCTGAAAACTGTAGACCCGAAACAAGGCTAGTAGTTCACTTCTGTATCTATTCCAGTTTTGCGAACACCTCAGTTGCATATAGGCACACAGTGACTCATCCAAACTGCAAGTACAGGCTCATGTAAATGATGTAAAGCAGCTTGAAGGTATTGCACTTCCACCGGATGTAAAAGCTTCGGAAGGCACTATGCACAAAGCGCGAAATCCGAAAGCGCCTGGTAAATTTGAGGAAAGTTCTGGTCTCCCCACTGTTGTCCACTATGAACGATATATACAAGATTGTCAGGAAACCGGCGACCTCATTTACTATAGATACGACGAGAATTTGTGCCTCAAAGGTCACGCCACATATCTTGTTATAATAAGTGACTTCGGGTTGCATCACCGCTTTTCCGGTTCTGCCGCAATGGGTCTTGCTGGCCTGCTCATCCGACAGATTCGTCGATTGTTACTTGTGAGCATTTATTGGCAGCTATATGTATACTCTTTTTGTCACTCAAAATGTTTCTCATATTTGCATGAATCCTTGTCGTAATTCGTGTAATTATTGATGCAAACAGTTCCAATCGCCTGTCGGCATTCGTTTCATTTGTGCTATTTCGAAATGAGTAAACAAGCCTCTCTCCAAACAGCCGGTTTTCTTTAGTTTTAAAACGGTTTTAGATGGGTCACTTAAATATCCAAGAAAAACAAGTGGAGGAGAATTCAGAAACGGAAGTGAGCCAAGAGTACCCTAAAAGTACAACCTACGGGGAGATAATTATTTAGAATATAGGAATTCCTGTCCGAAATTGAATTTCTAGTTGCTTTTGTTTATATTTATCGTTAAAATGATAGCAACCCAAAAGGCAGCTAGTAAACTTAAGCAAGAAAAAGGTAGAGAGCTTGATCCGATATTGATAACGACGGAACAGCCAACCATTGAACGGCAATCCGCTCACAAGACTGTGGGCAATGTAGCTGATGCGCTGGTGCTTAGGCAGATGGATTTTGCAAGTTAACCAAAATGTTATTCACAAAAGCCTTCTAGAGGTACCAACAGAATGCAACGGGAAAGACCGTTTGTTCTCAAACCGACATGGACTTGTTTGCATTGACACAATTTGAGATGTTTTAGACATCTCTGCCGCACACAAATGAGTGCAAAACTGTGCTCTAGGTGCTTTGAGTGCACCCTCTGTTCAGCCCATGAACCTCGAACCGTTTCAGGCATTCAAAAACATGTAAAATGTTGAAATTGCTAACGGTGTAAGCATCGAAGATGGCCTTTTAAATTAGATAGCTCGAAAGCTGGGTCCGCTTAATGTATTACTAGAATCGGTTGATTTATAGATGACTGCCGTTGAACGAGAGCTGTAGCGTTTGTTGACGCTGTGTTTGTTTTACTATGGTTCGGTGGGGCTCTAAACCTGTAAATATGTATGAGCAAAAGAAAACATGTGGGCTCCAGATAAGCTCGATAGATGGTCTGCAAACATGTGATAAGGCACTAGTCTGCACGTTAGCAGCTATAATCTGATAGACACTGAGAGGGGTTTACAGACTGCAACACATGAGCGATTCCGGACGCGGTAAGTGCATGCACGATGAACCGACTGTGGAAAAATAGAAACAGATTTCAAAATCCAGTGACCGAAGTCGAAAGCTTCGCGATTTCCAATAAAGCGAATTTCAGAATCAAGACCAAATGTTGCAAGGAAAGTAAAGAAAATCGATGTCCATTGCATTATTGGTGATTGTGAAAATTTTGTTATTATTGAAACATTGTTGGTAGGTGTATTGCGCCAAAGTTTCGACTACTGTGGATAGTCTTTCTCAAGGCAAGTTTTACAACC
>LUCM01008862.1:0-31388 GCA_008360955.1 Fasciolopsis buskii | reverse complement strand
TGGAGACGATGGATAACATGGCTCAGTGGCACAGTCAGTAGCGTTCTTGTATTCGAAATCTTCGTTTCTCAGTATAGTTCCTCAGCGTACTATTTCGCAGTCGATCCCTCCTTATTTCTTTTTTCTGTTTGAGCAGATAGTGCTGTGAAAGAGTAACCAAAAGGAGAACACGTTGGCGCAAGGTTAATGGTTGTAGGAACTGAAATTGAGTCTAGCTCGATTTTCTCGCGTTAGCCATTGTTTAGGACCTTCATGCCCCTCCGTTGGTGACCATGTCTTCCAACTATTACCTATCTTGCAGAAAAGCGTATTCCAATGGAATTAACATGTGACTGTACGTAATAGATATCTCAACCTTTTTTACCTATTCGACTTCAGTGTTTACTTTGACGGCCAGGCTAAAACCCAATGCTCTAATTCTAAATTCATAAATCCCAAAAACATCGCTATCCGCGTTCCAGCAATGGTGCATATACACCAACGTCTAAACACTAACAATCTTTGAGTGGTTTCTGTCCTTAGCGAACGTTTTTCGGAACCGCACAGGATGAACGGTCGTACTACAGTAGTGCGAGTGGTGAACAATCGGATGCCGCATCGAGGTCACAGACGCCTCGAGCACTTAGCTGAGTTCTCTAGCTTACAATGCAGCAGGACGGCCAGAGGGTCGCGTAACCCAATGGGGATCGGTGAACGATTGCTGAGTTTATACGCCTTTCGGACGGAGCTAGACATCCCGGGTGTCCAGTACACCTCGCCGATGTGCACGCAGCCGTATGCCCCGAATCCTGCCCATGATTGGTTTGAAATCAGGACTTGGCCATTTCCCGTAAGTCGATTACCAAATCTGTTACGCCTTTTAAGAAAGTTTATTGCTTTGATGACCTCAATTTATGGTTTGGTATCTAACTGCGATGTTTCACTTGCAGGCATAAGTGAAAAATATACTTTCAGACTGGTTTTTGAAGCGTTCTGCCCAATGCCCCAAAAGACGCGTCTAAGAGTGAATCAATGAGCCCCAAATTCTTTGATTACTTCACCTACACCTGATTTTTGAGGATTAGTACTGTTAACCAGTCGGTGGCGATAATGATACTAGCATGGCTTAGTGTCGCGTGGCATGTGTCGCAATCTGGAGAATGTTTCGAATCTGCCCCCAGTGTTTACTCGGATCATGAGTATTTGGGTGTCGGAAGCCTCAAGTGAAACCCAAGCTCCCGAATACCATCTAGAAACAGTCCAAAGCGAGTGGTTTTCTCGTTGGTGTGCACATAGACGAGAAGCAAACAAAAGCAAGCACCACTTCGAGGTGATCATGATGGTGGGATTTTATATGGTCGTCTCGGAGATGCAGCATTTTGGAGATTTTAAGAATTCTAGCTGGAGTAGCTTGTTGCTTTATCTGGCATACTGAGCGAGCATTGAATGCAGTAAGATGAAAAGAATATCTAGACCTAATTATGCGTTCAATTTATTTCCTGCTACTCCGCCAACGAAATCTACCAAGTCGAAACCACTGTTGTCATGTTGCACGACTCGTAAATCAGAACGAAGGTTGGTAAGGATGTCTATAGAAAACACTGGACCCGTTTGGGTGAGCGATACATCACCGCTGCCCAAATTGCAGAAGATAGATGGTACGGACCAACTTGATAAGGCGTACACGGGTAAGATACCGACACAGACCACTGATGAGACAACGTAGTATTAAATATCATACTGCAAAAGAAACTACAACTACTGACAGGAAAATTGTTGATCGCTCTCATCTGAAGACCCCCTCCCTCCCTACCAAAAAAGCGGACCTCGAGCAACGGGAATAGACGGACGCATTGCGTTCCTGGGGCATCCCACAAGTATCACTGCAA
Source organism: Fasciolopsis buskii (assembly GCA_008360955.1). Classification (NCBI taxonomy): domain Eukaryota; kingdom Metazoa; phylum Platyhelminthes; class Trematoda; order Plagiorchiida; family Fasciolidae; genus Fasciolopsis; species Fasciolopsis buskii. The sequence continues at coordinate 29,520 of LUCM01008862.1, read as the reverse complement.
CTTCTGAGACTGCGTATAAGGCATGAGTTGGTATTCTCCATCGAATAAGACAGCACTACAGATTAGAGATACCGACTGGATAGATGAGTGATCTAAGAACAACTGACAAAACAAATGCGTATGCGTACTTGCTGCACATGTCAATGAAAAAGGAATTTGTATAGCTCCGATTTCAGTTAATCATAACCAATAACCTTGCACCAAGGTGCTCTGGTTTTGGCTGCTACCCCACAATACCGTCTACTTAGGAGAGAATGGGAAAAGAAATAATGAAAAACTAGCTGCGAGGTAATAATTCGGGGAAACAATATGGAAGACTTCAATGAGAGGAAGCTACTGACTGAGGTGTTGAGCCATATCACCTACTGTCTCCAACCATCGTTTGGAGAGGTATCGTGGACCCCAACCTGTTAGTCTAACCAAACCTATGCGAGCCAGTTTATTGGTTGAAGCTCTCATACCTTCTCATGCTATAGGCTGGACATTTCGACTCATCCTCCAAACATTGCGGTGAGGAAGGGGTTCTATGGGCATGCGCAACGCATGACCTGGCCACCTTAATCTACGTAGACTCGGTACTTGCGCTAAAAACCGAACCCCGGGGGAAAGTACTTTACATCTAACATACGAGTTACTGAGGGCATTCTTCCATCACATCTAACCATTAGGTAGACAAGGATGCTCAAACACCGATCTTCTGAATTTGGGGACTATCACATCGAAGATTGGAAGAAAGCTGACGCGACTGTTTTAAATGCCCATCAGTATATTCGCAGTTTCGGAAAGCACTTCGATTGGCTGTTATGCTTGATCGGTTGTTAAATAAATGGATTTCGTTATTAACTATCTCTTGTTTACTCATTTACATGGTTTGCGTAGTCTTTTTTCTGTGCACTTCCAGTTCCGGACGAATGAAAGTGCTTTCTCCGGATTTTCCTCATTTACATCGAATGCTGTTGAAACCGTATCGTAGTTCCCCACTAGATACAGTTCACTGGAAATCTTGTATGCAAAAAATCCTTTCCTAGTAGAGGTGGTCCGACCTGTCACCTCGAGCGCAAGCGGCCTGAATTCAAACAATGCCGATTTCCCCTGTTGGTATAAGCACGTTATCGTCATCGAACCCGTTACCGTACCTGAACTACTTTGATATTCCATGGTTATTTCTTGAGCCAAATCTCATTCAGGATCGCGGTTGCATGATTCTTCGATGCTACGGTTCAGGCCCCCTTCCTAAAGCGCGATAGTAAACAGCCAGTGGCGATCAAATGGATTAGGCGTGCCACCTTAAAAATGTCAAGGTTCAAATCCCAAATGCGTTGGTCACTTCGGCGACAGATAACTTGCTACCGTTCGGCTTGTTACCACATGAGATGTGTAGTATTATCCAACTCCAAGTCCCAGGGTCACGGTCGTTGGTCCACCACCCGTGTCGTGGGCCGCAGCAGCTAAAGGACATCTCCCTTCAGCCACATATACTTAGGCATGTAACAAAAATAAGTAAACCTAATGCACATACACTTACTCGAGGAAGACCGAAAGTAAATCAAGAAAAGTAAAGTTGATGCAAGCTTTGAGCGACTCTTTATAACCTGTGAATAGATCCCCGCTCTTCCAAGTTGCCTAACCTAACGACTAATTTACAAGCAAACATGCAATGTCCTTAACTTAGCGAGAACACTGGCGGTAACATGGTATATTCTAGCACAATTTGTTCACAGTAAATGCGATAGATGACGATCCACTCCCATTCGGCTCGTTACCACACCTGAACTACTGAGAATTTATGGTTTTATGCCATTACAAGTTTTCGGCTTCCCTTCTCATGTGCGCCCCAGTGGGCATGTCTTTTTCACTACGTGCGTCAAGGACAATACAAAAATGAGCGGTGCTTGCGGAATACGTGCCCTCCATAAAGAAATGAGCGATGAACCGACACTAAAGAACATTTTGATTCCTCTTTTGTTTTTAAATAACAGACAGAACAGACGACAGCTGTGAAAATGTCTGAAAGCACGAAGACTAATGGTCTCTGGTGAATACGGTGCTTTAGCAACTGTTAGACGATCGTTTTAATCGATACACTCAGGATTGAAGTGAAGCTTAGAAGAACCATAAAACAGCTGTATTCCTCTGAATGTTCACATATCTTGCACCATCGAAATTACAGTGAAAGAAAACGACTGGTAACCGGTGGTAAAAAAAGAATCTGGGCGAACTAATATTTGCGGAAATCCATACATTGTTTTTTTCTTTTTACCCATGACTTCAACGGTACTGAGTCGATCGATATATGTATACATGGCTTGAAAACAAGCATGGTGCCAAGGCAACAACATATAGATGAAATCATACAGAAAGTGGATAGGAGGGAGAACTAATAATGAACGACAGCGCAGTCCGATTTTCGCCGCCAGAAAACATCTGCTAAATTGATTACTCAGAAATAGCCAATGATAAGAGAAAAATGGGAACCATACCGAATTTCAGTTGGATTGTATATCTCGGCATACAAACGACTTACTGTCATTAGCATCCCAGTTACGATAAGTCGCGGGACGTTGGAAAAGACTTCCGTTTTGTGGAGCGGTTCTCATATTATTCATGAGCATTAGCGAACTTGGCTGAGTACTCTGTGTTGCAGGAACATTACTCGAACTTGTAACAACCGGCCACATTGACGAACGTGCCCCATTGTTTTCATAATGCATTTCCCAAATACCAGTACCGGTTGGAGGCTCGCTGGTCCAAACATTTGATTCATGGCGTTGGATCTGAGATGATCCTCGGAAGTTACCAACCACAGCGGACGTGGAACAGGATCCAGGAGTAGGCGTTGTGATTCCACTTCGACCTACCTGGTCTAACCCGGGTCGCGCGATATCGGAAACATCCCAAGGCGTAGATTGGTCAACTGGTCGTTTTCCCCAACCTTCGTTGGAATTGATCAGATGATCACAGAGCTGCTCCGTGGAGAACGCAGTCTTCGCAGAGTCCTCCGATGAAGTATTATTTTTAACAGAGTCTGCAAATGAAAAATCCGACATACATTTACCACCGTCCACTGATTACACAGAAGTGATATACTGAAGTTAGTAAGAGGCAGCCGCAAGTACCACATAAACAAGAAATTCTAATCTTAATTCGGTAAATTGACTACGTGCAGCGTTAAATAGTTCGTCAGTGAAACTAAGCCAAATTGAGGGAAAAATGAATGACATTGGACTGAAACAACGAAAAATATTGCACATGTTCACAATTTCGGAAAAACCACACGGAGGCCGAATGGCTAAAAACCTGGCAAGACCTGAAGAGACGGAGCCTAATCAGCGAGTGCAATACCATGCTCTGGGATGTAAAGCACGGCGCTATGGAATCTGATACCACCGTCGGTCGACTTCAATAGCTCTTTTGTCCCCAAAATAGTCACTACGTCCGGACACTAGGACTCGAGGACATACATCGGCTGAGCACTATTTTATGGCGGCCATGCAAAACCAGATACGTCGAGTCGAGTGTAATTGCCAACTGAACGAGTTAACGACATGCAAGAAATGTGGGTATCACTGATCGCAGATAGCCACGAATATATAATCACTTACTGCTCTCAGAGGTGGTAGAGTCCGAACGCCCGGTTACATTTGGACCACAGTCAACAGGAGCCTCAGTAATGACCGTTGGGGCTGCACAATTACTATTGAAAGGTGCGAAGTTACCTGCGGTTGGCAGCGCTTGAACAGCATCCGCATTCCCTAACGACTGTTCGAATTTCCAGGGTTCCGGTTGATCTAGTTCGGGAATTCCAAAGAAGATTGCGTTTTGGGGGAGTTCCCATGCCTGAAAAAAGTCAAGTGATCAAGGAAATCCTACCTCATTCGCAGTGCTCGACTCTGCAATATCTCTATTAGCATCTTGTGGAGCAGAGGACCAGGGCAACGAAGAGGTCGAAAGACTTGGGTTCTTATCTTCTGTGGTGTATAAATCACTAGGGGACCAAATGGAGTTCTTCTCCACATCTTGGAAAATTGAATTCATCGGATTCCAGGAGGTTACTGACAATATAGCACAAAGAAAACCATTACACTTACAAATATCAACCGCATCCGGCAACTTAACACCATCAGCCGGCTTTTCGGGATCTTTCCCAATCAATGAGGCTATTTGTTCATCATTATACGAGTTTAAAAACATACTCAACCCGTTGATTTTTTGAAAGTTGGGCACAACGCTGCCGGCGGGTGTCTGAGTACTACCATTCCAAATATCCCCTAAGCCAGAATCAGCGACTGGATTGTTCCACAGACCAAAGTTGGCCGTCCACAAACTATCCTCGGATTGTGTCATTGCAGTCGCAAATTCGCTCTCAACAGCTAAGCAATCACTAACGGATGGAAATAACATTCCGGGTGGCTTACTTCAATATATGACACTCCAAAAAGCAAACAAGTCTCACATCATCTATCGGGGGAAGTGAGCAAGACAGAAAATCCGCCAAAAAGTCCTATCGGGCTCCTGGAAAATGGTGGTCCAATGTTCAGATGGCTGGCGAATTGGTACATTAAAACAAACCAGTGGCTAAGCGTTCCGAAGAAGGAAAGGTTCATTGATTCATTTGGTGATAAAGCGACTGGATTGCCTACCTATAATGTGTGACATTTTGTATTTTTTAGACCATGTTAACTCAGGTCTGAGTGGATAGGACGAAATGTGGCCTTCGTGACTGGCGTGCATCAGGTTATATAGGGTGGCGTCACAGATCAGATCAGGTCAGCTTCCAGGACGTTGTGCTCTTGCTGAGTGCATCCGACTGGGATGCAGTTCAATGCAGACCGCACAGTCATACTTGAGGCTCCGCTCCAGCCCAAGAATGGTCCTAGGTCAGTGCGATCTTACTGGTGGCAATCCCGTCTTCGGTCAGGAAATACCGCAGCTTCACAGCTCGTAATTTACTCCTATAGTCACCTACTATATTTTGTTCTCATTATGGTCATTTTTGTCCGTTTTTTTTCATTTTTTAAATAGATCTTCACTCCATCAGTTCTCTTTTGTCCTTTTTTCTTTTTTACCTTATTATCCTTACTTCTTCATATAAAACACCTGGATTCAGCAGGTTGTGCGGCCTTGAATTGATGAGTTTTTGAGCGATCCAGGAGGCAGAACAAACTTCTCGTTCTGCCAAAAGCATGCTCCGAGGCTAGATTAAAGTTAAAAGAGCAAGTCGTACACGGACAAAAGAGATTCAGACGGTCACATATTAGCAGAAGCACAGATATATCAGAGCAAAAGTGATGAGGGCTAAAAGCTTGTGTGCGTGTTGTGCGAATTTATGCAAAAATCGTTGCCTATTCAAATGTAATCGGGGGAGGCGTTAATAAATAAAGACTACTGGAGAACCAGGAGCCTAGTCTGGCCGGACTGCGTGAAAGCACAAAGCAGGGACGGAACGTAGAATTTTATGACCTGGCTGGGACAACCAGCCCTGGAATTACCTTAGCAAAGATCCGATGGAAGTCTGACTGTAGGGTCCATAGGAAATGTAAAAATTTGATCAACGACAATTCTCATCCACTGCGGTTGTAGTGAGCGAAATGCTGTATGAGATCATTCCAGCGGCCAAGAACGCCGGAAAATGATGAGCTAGTGTGAAAGGAGCACTTATACACCAGACAATGTGAAGGAATGACCACTGGTGATTAATACGAAATATGAAAAGAACCGAAAGTTTGCACGGAAACAAGCGAAACCGGCCTCCAATTGAGAGTAGGTGAGATGAATCTTTTGGACGATTTCAGAAACCAAACCTGGGAGTGCGAAGCCGTAGTTTGGCAGAAAGGATTCAATGCGGGCTGACCCACTTGAATCATTATCGACGCACCTATTGCCTTCAACTATTTCATTCACGTGCCTGCCGGGTAAAAAGGCTACGAACTTTGAAGCATTTTCACTCAATCCATATGTAGTTACTAGAGAAGGCCGTAGAGCTTTCGACGGTCAAGTAAACAGATAGATATGGAGGGTACACGTTGGCATCTACTAGTCCAAGATATTTTAATCCTTATCCAAGGGGAATTCTGTGGAGTTGAAAGGCGAAACCACGTGGCCTCGTGGAATTGCGAAGGCAAAGTTAATTGGTCTTGGAATTAGCCAGTTGCATCTTGCTTTGACGCGGAAGCGCAAGTCCCTCACTAATTAATTTTGGGTTTTCAACTTTTAGAAATTGGTGAGCCCGGCCTGTTTCTGTTTAGGGGCTTCGTGCTATGTTCTGTATATTAGGCTGCGCGTAATTCTGTTTCACTTGTGCCTTATCATAATCCTCCATGAAGCTACTTCATCCAGAGAGCGGCCAATAAGCCAATGGGACCTGAGCCACCGGGAAACCTCCCTATTTAACGTTTCAGATAATAGCTTGTTGTTTGCAAATATGGAGGTAATTTTCCGCATCCAAGAAGTTCGCCGTCAATCTGTGATTTGTTTTTGCGTAGTACGCCATCTGTCTGCGAAGACGGTGAAGACAATGTTTAGTTTACTTCGTCAAATTACGTTGAAGTTGCCATAGCATTCTCGAATTTTTCATGATCAAACAACCTGCATTATTTTATCTGCTACGTTTTAATGCGCGTTTTGTAAACCTTAAAATCAAGATGGGAAGCCACCTCGAATAGTTATGTGCATAAAACGACTTTTGTGATTTCACAAGATGAGTGGCTCACCGTGGCGACTTCTGTGAATAGAAAACTCTCTTGGTCTACTTGAAGCATTTTGGCATCTTTCAAGAAAGATGCCTTGACAGCTGAATTATCTGAAGCTTCCAAAAATGTTCATCGCCAAATTCAAAAATACCATTTTTACCCTTGTCTCCTTTACAAAGTTTGCAGATCCCAAACAGCGGATCAGCCGTCCATTTCTGCTTGGATGTAAACGCCTAATTCATTCTCTGGCCACCGCAGTTTGGGCCTGGGATTATTCACTCCTGGGAAAGTGGTCTCATTTCTCTTACACACACCATGTTTGCACCCCCTCTCACACCTCCCCTGTACACCAGCGCTACAACAATAGTGTGAAGCGCGGTCATATCTGCCGCCTTGGCCGGCGCACAGCGGTCGGGCAGCTCGGCTGCAGCGGTGTGCGGGTGCAGATAGGTTGGCGGATTACACCTCCTGTTTTCACTCCGAAACGTTGTTTTTCTGTTTGGGCGGACAGCGCTTGGTCAACCCTGTTGTGATAAACAGCCCCCTAGTTTCTATGTTGATGTGGACCATTGTGTACTGACATTCTCTCGCACCAAAACCATGCAAAACGGACTCTCGGGGGAAGTATTTTTCTTGGCACCTGATATGTGCTTTCCAAATACATCTCGACATTCTTCACGAAAGTGGCTGAGGACCGTCATTTCTCAGGAGCCTTTATTCTCATACACAAAATTTGACAACAGACTGCTGTCCCTTACAACCGTTTTTCCTGGTAAATGTCCACCAGATGTTGCCTAATTTGATTCAGGTTCCCATTCTTCTTTTTCCATCACAAGACCTAGCTGAAATTCATGAAATCAACATTACTGAAAACAAACCTCACAGATCAGACACACGATTACATAATTTCTATCCCTTGCCGCCGTTTTTTGCCCAACGGACTGTGCTTCTAAATTTTTCGCGTTTTATACTATTAGCAGCCGTTCAATATGCTATTCACCTGACTATGTATTCCTCGAGAGGCTGCCTCCAAAGTTTCCATTCCCTGATTTATTGCTTTCTATACTGTCACGCGTTATTCATTCTACCAAGTTCAATTCGTGTTTATTCACAACATTCAGATGGCTTACCACCTCAAAGGACCCTCCGGTGGAGTTGTTGGTCCATTTAGGTCTGCTGCTTGTATATGGCGGCCTACGAGATGCACAACAATAACACCGAGCGGCATTGACGAGAAGTTCCCCTTGGACTCAAATACCCCTCGTGGGAGTTCGCAATCATTTATGCTCCTACCAGACACACATGACCTAAAGTACCTATTACTAACTATTGTATAGCCCCCACCGTTTGCAAATGATTGCTTATTTTATTCTCTTTTGTCACAATCGTCGCATGTCGTGATCTTGCGCACTGTGTTCTTGGCACTGTCGAAGAAATAGTGTTGCTATCATTATTATTGTCATCTTACGCCTCAGGTGGATCCTGTGCTTACTTATCAAGAAAAAATCGTTTGCCTTCTAATCACTGTTGCTGTTGGCGCCACGACCATTTTGCGGCAAAAGCCTAACGACATCAGCCCCCATGTAACGTCATACCAGATTCTGCGGAAACGTAGAAGCCAATCAACAATTTTGGTTTATCTAGATGGCTCGGAATACGGTTGTCTTTTCTATATTTTCGACCGGTTTAGTTCCTCGGGCTCTCTAGTTGATACCGGTGCCCAGATCATTGTTGTCCGCTTTCATTCGGGTTAAAACCAATGGCCTTCAACCTCATTCAATCCTCAAGAAGCCGAAGGTCTTCCGAATTTTCAAAGTTGCCGAAATTTTCAGCCCGATTTGTAGAATCGGTTTTTTGACGTTCTTCGATCAGTGGTTAAGGGGAACGTCGTGCGTTGTTGGACAGCGCGAGTTCTCCGCATGTCTGCGGCATAAGATTTCTATCCTTGGGGTTGCACTTGGTTTTTCAATGGTTCAGCAACCATTTTCCATTTCGGAACAACTACATACAACAGCTATGCATCAACCATCCTCAAATGTATCCCACGACACTCAGCAAAACACATCCATTACAGAATTCCCGGCTATGGCACGCCTGCACAAATTGTTACCCGAGGAAATTTATGCATCTAAAGCAGAACTGGTGCATATTTTGAAGCTTGAATAATTACCCCCTGAAGCAGCCTACGGACATGCTCACTCCACATGACCCCAAAAAGCACTGGTGGCTGGCACTCGTATGGCGAATACCGCGCACATAGCAGTCCAAACAAATGTCACAATTACCCGATCCCAAATATTAACAATTTCTCTAGCTGTCTGTGGATTCAAATGGTTTTTTGGAAGCTCCTGATGCAAACTTTTAACTACAGCTCATTGTGTCATGGAGGGCATTCCAAAGACTGCACTGGTAAAACCACTTGTAACATACGGATTTGTTCTGATGCGCTTTGGCATCTCGAGCATTCCAGAGTTCCACGGACCTTGGGCTACGTGATCCCATTTTTGCCTTCGTTTATGTCGGCAGTGTTCTTTTATCAATTACTGAGGAGCAAGAACATCGAGAGGCTCTCCTCGTTCTTTAAAGCTTTCAGGAATATTACATTTATGCCTACATACAGTAAGTCTTTAAAGCCCCGCTGACTAATTCCTCGGTCATCATTTTGGAGATTAGGGTGTCATCTTACTATATGTCAGATTCACTAGCACTCTTGGCTGCCCGGAAAAGATGCCCTTCAAGGGCCTCTCCTGTTCTTGAGTGTCAGCGATTGCCGTTACAGGCTCATACGCACTTGCTCCGCAATCTTACGGTATTTCCCTGGGGTTCTGGCAAAAGGGTCCTGTAAGTTCTTCATCATTCCGGAAAACAGTACTAGGCCACAAAGAACCAGGAAGCCTCTTCCGAATCCCTGTGCACATAAACACGGATGGCAAGGCCGTTCTGACTCTGCTAACGGATGCTCCTGGAAGCTGCAGTCAGCACATCCAGGGTATACCGCATTTGGACGTGGGCTTCTCGTGATACAGCAGACGACGTTATACCTTTGGCATATTTTAGAAAGCAGAAATCCTATTTTTCATTGACTTCAAACCGCTGACATGCTCTGTGACCTCCAACAGTGATCGCTTCTCATAAAGGGAAATTTGACTGGCCGGCCAAATTTCGAAGTGCCCTTGCAATATCTGGTGAAAAGTACCCCTCTTACGGCTGAAGTTCTGTCCCGTCCAGGTCTGCCTCAGGAGTCTACATCAATCCAGTTCAGCTGGACATCTACTGTACATACACAGAATAAGAATGATAAACTGCTTTGACCTGGTGAAAACTACGTGACGCAGATTCTCTCATTGTTTGGAATGGGTCCACCAAAAGCTCCACCACTGTGTCCCTTGCTCAAAACGCAGCTTGATTTTCATCCAGAGTGCTTGCGTCTACTAGATTCACGGCCGGCCTTTCCGTCTGGGCTGATGCGAGCAGAGACATTTATTTCTAAGCAAAATCATGCATTACCCGTCGACGAAGCGGAATGCACGGCACGTACAATCATTTCCGTCCCGAATACTCACCAACAACGGTGTTTATATAACGTCTGCCTAAAACAGTTTGGTCCCCCGAAAGAAGCTCACGGTTATCGTTTTCTTCTAACATATATTAGCTACTTCACCCGCTTGTCGACGACACGACTAGAAAAAACTTTTTCAGAGGCGTTCTAAATGGCTGAATGTTTGCATTTCTTGCGCTTCAGCGGTCGCTACCGGCATAGGCCTGGAACATTAATCCAAATTTTTCACTGACTTTTCATGGTGTTTGACCTTAAAATACTCTAAAATTGTATAGGTAAGTCCCTTGCTTGGCTATTCTATATTTCAACCCCGGCTACCGCAGCATCATTAACTTGAGTGATTTGTTTTCCATCGTGAGCGTTGTTTGTTGAAGTTCATGGCCGGGCTTGTGCCTATTGAAACATTAACCCGAAATTTCTCTTCGCTTGGATTCCAGAGTACATGTGTATCACGCGCTTAACACCAACTCAAAATGACGCTTTGGAGCCGACTGGAAGACTACGATGAAGTGCAATCTACAAGCCAAAACACCTAGTACATTTCCCTTGAGATGAAACACAAGCTTCCTGTTTAAAGAATTACCGGATCGATCTCTCACTATTCGCTTTCAGGTACATGTTCATACTTATGTAACTTGCATTGAGCGGTCATGTCTGAACTCAGACGTAGATATCCCAATAACCCTTCAAGGATTTGTTGAACACCGAGCGGGCAGAAAATGGAGCGCTAAGAAAACCGGAGGTGGTTTAGTCACGCGTACAAATTCCTCCTGGTCAAGCAACTCTGGACCAATTTATTCGTATTCATCTTCTGGTAATGACTGTCTAGATATTTAGTGTCATCCTAAGTTTTCGCGGCATAGGAGTACAATTATAACGAACTTTTAAGTAGTCTCGTTTTGCACACAAACTGATATTTCATCTTTTTCAATTATTTTCTACCTTTCCTGATCCCGTTGCTAGATGATAATCTATTCTTTATCGTAGGTGATTTTAATCACCCCGCGTTCGATTTGGCTGACATATCAATCTTCTCAACCAGAAGCGACTCAACCATGGATAGAATTATTACTAACCATCCTGAGTTAGTCTCCTTCAAATTAGGTGCTCCAGTTTCAACTACTGATCATCGCCTGCTCCTTTTAAAACCGAAAATTTATTCCCGGACAGCTTTCCAATCTTCCAAAGGGCCTAACCGGATAAAAATACGACCAGGTAATTTTTCTCGGGAGAACAGTATTTTTCTTCAAAAATCTCCGTCCCACACAAATTCATTTTTTTTGAATTTCTAAATAGTGATGTCAACATTGTTGTACCCTAGAAACACGTTTTCTCTGTAACGGTCGTATTGCTTCACTCACACTTAAGATCCTAAGAAGATGGACGAAACAATTCTGTAAGTCACGGGACTCCCAGAAAGTCAGATTTCTTTCACCACAAATATCAAAGGAAGTGAAACGAATCGACTCGCCATATGCAAGCCAAATCCCGACCAGCTGTAATGGCAGATGCCTTTGGCAAGGAGTTTGGCTTTTGTGTGGAAGGAAAACGAAACCAATAAGACGTACTGCAGATGTAGAAAGTACCGACCGAGCGGCAGGCTTCACTCACTGATGCATTTACTTCCTTTCCTAATACCTTCCTATGCAAGCATTCCAGTCATGAGTGTTGGAGACCAGTCAGTATTGTGCACATCCCCCAATCTAGTATTTCAAGTAGTCCAGCAAAACGTTTTTCTTACATTATGCGATCTTTAACAGAACGGGTCGACCTGAGTTATCCAACCTCTTTTTTTAGTATGCTCGATGATCCCCAAACCAAACCAAACAAGCCCAATTTGGATACTGTGGCTTCCATGGTTCATAACACCACCAAATCCTTGGATGCATCCACCAAATCTGTCCGGTGCGCTTTCTTAGATTTATCCTCTACATTCGACTCTGCCTCACGAACTTCTTTGCAAACTTGGACCGTTCGGCCATCCCAATAGCTGCTTGACACGGCTACCGGACTACTTCACCAACATAATTCAATGCACGAGACTGGGAAGAAACAAATCTACCCCAATGGTAAACAATTCTGGAGTCCTTCGAGGATGTATCCTTTCTTCTTATTTGTTTTCAACATACATCAGCGACCTGAATGCTAGTTCTCTCGGTCATAGTATTCAAACATGCAGTGACATTACTCTCTGTCAGTCTGTATCTGGAGCTGGAGATGTCCTACACGTTCCTAAAACTTGTCTCTCATTCGTGATTATTCTCTTCGCTTTGGCTTAAATCTTAGTTTGTCAAAATGCGTTGAATGGTTGTTTACTTCTCGGTGGGCTTATCCGGCTGACAATGCTCTCATTAACAGTGCACCATTCGTCAGCGTAGATTCCTTCAAGTACTCCGGAATTGCTGTTGATGAAAACTTGAGATGGTCGTCTCGCATTTCCAATTGTGTAAAAAATCTTGGAAGGCTATCACCTGTCATAAAAGGATAGCGGCAAGTACATGCGAAGGAAAACATTATCTCTATTTGTTTATCAGTTTATTCTTCCCGTTCTCCTCCAATGTTCCCTGTCAATTTGGCAGGTTTACTAAAGAAGGACTTCAGAACTCTTCGCCGCGGTTTGCCAGTTGTTGGTGGTGTGTCTTACGTACCACTAAATGAGCACTAGAAGAAATAATGTGATGCGCGTCTAACAGTGTGCAGCAATATGTACAAACTTCTCACAGATCCGTTCCACCCCTTGCAAAGTGGCCTTCCCAAATGCCTTCCTCATATCAAGAAACTTCCTGTCTTCTGTCCCACACCCTCTCATACATATCTATGTAGGAAATCAAATGTTCCCTACCTAGCCCGAATTCTCGCTAATGGACAGCAGGTTAGTGCTTGGTTTCCTCTCGAAAATTTTAGATGTGAAATATTCGCTACGACCATTCTGAAACCTCTACTGTGAAAATGTTGCGGGGGCGTCGTTTTTTACCGAAATACGGACCCTTATGTAAGCAAACGTCCAGCATAATACAATACAATACACTACCGTGGAACCCTTCATTTGCTGTCTCTTTTAGGGTTTTCTGCAAGACACTGAATGTTTCTGTTGCTTCCGGATATCATGCGGTAAACTAAGTTGGCACATTTCCGTATTTATTCGGATCAATTAAAAAGCCGGACTGTATGCTTTCGGTAGATATGACAGGCGGAATCCAATTCTGGTTATCCAGCAAGCTTGCTGCAACACTACTAACGACACTGACTCGGCTATGCTTATAGCTCAGTCGCCCAGCTGGACCATTCCGCTCAGATTCCGGTGGGTAAAGCTGTTACGGTTGCTCGTGTGCCGGCTGTTCCCGCAGGCAATATGTTGTATCTTATTCGTTGCCTAGATATTCCACTTTTTCGACCAATGGGCTCGAGGTCATCAGGCATCACGGTTTGTTTTATACAGCTCATGCTTCTCGGTTTAATTCCTGGCGTTCAGCCTCAAAACTATTACAGCCAAGTATGAACCTGTGCCCTCTAACTCACTACCACTTTGATCCATATATTGAATTCGCCATTACCAACGCTTCATTGTCCACTGACTTGTGGTTTGGTGAAACTTTCGCCTTGTTCGAGCTGTGATAGAATCGATGGATAACAGATCGGCTTAATATAACGTGGTTTTCACGGGATCTGGTAATATTTGCTCCTTGGGTGATTTTCGTGCCCACGCTTGGGGCCGTCGTTAATTTGACGTTAAATTTTGTGGCTGTTTTCCTAATCGGCAGTAAATCCGGCTACTCTATATTTTGTTTACTCTTTGGATAATTTACACTTCTCGCATCTCAAGGGATATTTGTAACGATTTTCCCCTGTCCCGGCATTGAGGCTGTTCTTATATGTTGATCTCAGTTGAGCTCTGACCGTGCTTTCTCTTTATCTCTTGCCTTTCTTTGTTGCAGATTTCGCTGTTGGGGGCAGATCACTCCGATATTATTGCTGTCGCATTCATGTGATACCGTCAACGTTCTTGAATGTTCCTTGTATGTTCAACTTCAAATAGAGGGTGGACAATTAGAGACGGAGGTGGCTGAAGCCATAAGGAGAGCCACGCAAGCTAAACGCATGGAGGCGGTCGATTTGAGGACATGAAGTTCTGCTTTAATCGGCAATGGAGGTAAAACATTAGTTCACGCCATTTGGTGCAATCTGGTAGCTGCTGATGGTCCAAAAAGGCACGAAAAAGATAAATTTCGATGATTACGGAGTTGATGAAGCTCTGGGTCGAGGCAGCGCTGCCCTTGAACGACTGATTTCTCGTTAGGAACTACCGAATTTTGAATCACCCCAATTCTGTGGATTACTTCGAGTTTGTGTTTGTTCGTCTGTCAACTTGAATAACAGTGAAAGTCGAGCCTTTGAAGCGGGACAGAAATTAACTTAATTATGTCCCAATTTCCAGCGCTCTGCGTCTTGATTCTGCCGCATTTATCGGCTGTGTATCTGAGCAGAATACCAGCACAAATGGAAGGAACGAAAAGGGTGATCGTGGTGAATGCTTTGCGGGTCATAGGGGCAGACACTGATATGACCAGAAGTGACTTAACAGAAAGGTTTGAACCCAGTAACAAGGTTGATGATGTGAGCATTTACACACCAAAGACGTATGCAGGAAAGCGGTGATAGTTGCATTGAATGGGTGCCTCCGCTAACAGTTCCCGATGCCAAATCCCAAATTCCGTTTGGGGATGTATGTTCTGATGTAGCCACTTGGGGATGTTACTCTGTAAGTCCTACCAGACAATTGTGTTAGTTAGGCGCCGGTGAGCCCTGGGTTTATTGGTCTTTGGACCAGGGAGAAGGTAGAAAGAGTGGTCCACATGCTGGTAAAACCCTCTCGGGCTGGGTCGTTCTTGGGCCGTTGGCCAACGATAGGCACCCGAGGATAAAGCCGTTCACCGCGAGTTTGCAGAAAGTTGGGAATGACCTGATTAAGTTTTAGGATAAGGGTTTTTCAGCTACGAGCACGGCTGTCAGCTGTGAAAGAAAGCGCCACGGAGGCTTCAAAGGAAGCTTTTGAAGGTGATAGAGGGTTAATTTAGTGTATCCTTGGGTTGGAAAGATCACGGATCAGGAAATCACTGTAGTCGAGCTATGGTTTTGCGCCAGTTGAAGTTGCTGGGGAGGACGAGGTTTTTAACCTAAGGCCCGTTGTGACGTGATACCCCGATTATTGGCAAGCTGTTTGTGTTGGGTGAGGAAATACTTTCACTTAATTTACGTTTCGCATCATGTATTAGTAAATCAAAGGACGCCTGATGAAATTGCAGTGGTTTTTCTACTCTGCAGCGGCCTGTCAATTGGGGCCCCTTAACAAACAGTTAATGCATGGTCAGAACTCGGTTCTTAATATGAATGGTGCCCTTCCTGAACCTCGGCAGTTGTCAGTTGACATTTCAGCTGAAACGGAGGGTATTTTTCTGCAATTTGAATTTTCGGAAACAGACCAAGTTTCCTTGGTGGTCAGGGGGCATTTTTCCGAAACGAAGGAGTAAAAAATGACTTTTCATCAGTTTCGATCTTTTTTTCTCTGTTGCACCAGTTTTGCCTCAAAGGGAACAGCCTCTATATTTGGCCATTAATTTCCAGCGGCCGTACTTAGTGTTGTTGTGCATGATTTTTACATTGAGGTCCGTCTGAAATTTGTGGACGACTAGAAGGAAACGACCACCATAGAGGAAGGCTTATGCAGCTTGCTGAAATTTGGAGGATTCCGATAAACCGAATGGATATCTAATAGCTCGGAGGCATTGAATGCGGTTCCAACCAAGAGGCAAAATATTGCTGTCAAATATCTCGACGCAGGGTGTTTGCTGACGTTTGAAGCGCTGAGTCCGGTATGGAGCGCAGAAGACACTCTGGGATACCAGACCATTGAGACGGATCCACCCGCTATAGGGACTACCATGCCACCATAATTAGCTGGAATTCATGACCATTCATGCTGGATTGGTTTTTATGTATCGCGGGTTAAACAACCATTTCAACGGTTATGTAGGGCAGGAGTAGACTAGAAGGACCGTTTCAGGCGGGAGTAGTCCGAGGCTTGATGTGTACTCAAGGAGATCAGGACGTTACTCATATCAAGGTGACATTCACAACCCGTTGGGAACTGAGCGGCGGCGCTGGCCGCTGAAAAAGCCCAAATCTTAAGAAAGCAGTTGTAAATTACAATTACGGATAATTTTAGCTGTCCGGATTCTTTGATTGTTCTATACTAAATATGAGGCGAGAAAACTAGGATTGTTGCATTCGTGGCCGGTTGTGCCCCAGAGTTAAGGGAACTATTCCAGCGCCAACGGCGGAGGCATGCCTAAGCGAGATAATCCTGCCGATCTGGCACCTCAAGGAATGTGACCAGAAGGCATTGAAGTGTGAGTGGCAAATGAAAACTTTGCAAATCTCGCTAAAACGACTTAGGGAAAGAACGGAGGAGGACGATAGACGTGTAACATTATAATGTGGATAAAAGCCAAAAATCGTGCACTTTATGGTGGCTTCTGATAGGAAGAAAATAAAGAAGATCCCTTTGGAAGTGGTATCTATAGATTATATATAGAGGCCGATCCGGTCCGGTGCTGCGCAAAGAACCGTTAACCTTAAATGGCCTATTAAAACCCCGGAGGCCAGTGGTTAGGATAGTTCAGGGAGAATGTTTTGCTTTTCAGCTTTAAGCCATGAAACTAAGGAATGCATCCAAAGTTTGCCCTAAATAATATTTCATTCGCAGGCTAGACCCCATTCTGCCTGAAGGTTTGTTGTGTGTGGGCTTAAGAAAATGAGATTCAAATAGCCCGACAAAAAATAAACTGAAGGAATGTTGAGAACAGGAGAAAAAGGAAAGTTCCTGGGAGGATTGATTATTGGCATTCCCTAAGAAGGGTAGGTGAGGAATAGGACAAATTTAGACGTTATGCAATTTGTTCCCCATTTCGTCTTCCTAGTGCTCCAAATTCCCTCGGTCGACGATTCTTTGTATGGTGGTCACGCGAGCTAGTTCAGTTCAGGTGTCATTAGCAGACTGCAATTATTGGTATTTTCAGTGAATCATCTCGCTTGTCTGCACCACTGCTCTAGTATGAAGGTACCTTGCATTCAACTGTTTCCTGTTATCGTAGATTTTGGTTTTTGCTGGATACATCTGACATGTGTGGTCACGCTTAAGATGGACTGAGCAGTATTGGACGGCTATGATGGCTTGTGACTAATAATGTACTGCTCAACCTTTGTTCAGTAATTCCAGTTGTTTGCGTCTAAGTGCTGCTGGGTTCTAAACCGAATCAGCTATTTAAATTACGAGTTCCTGGAATGTGTCATTTTCGTAGGAGCTAATGAAAATCAGATGGATTTCCCGGGGGTGTTAGGGGTTCTCACCCTTCCCAAAGGCGCAGGACCTTCGCAGTTCAGTTTTCAGCTGTTCCCGAGCGGTATCCTTTGCTTGCCGTATCATTTGTCTGAATGTCCCGCTTTCCCCCATCGCACTGGAATGTATAAGCCATATAAGTTATAAACTTTCCAGGTGTTTATTTTGTTTAAAGTGCAAAGGTCAGTTTGTTCTGGATTGCATGGCCCTCATCATTGTCGCAAATCTCTCCGCAAGCACTAATCTAGTAGAATAGCTAGAGGATTGTTTATAGTATAGAGGAGTCACAGAGAAGTCATTCTTTGGCCTGGTTGTGGAATTAATTAGTTTTTCAGGCCTATTGCACATGCAACTGCGAAGTACCGGTTTTGAGATAGCACCACATTTTCTGCTTCGGAATAATGGAAAAATTTATCGTTTAAGTGTGTCGCGGATAGCAGAGTGGGTCGGACGTAAGGATAGAACTTCCAGCGGACAGTCATAAAAATATCCGGAGGAGGTAGGACGAAAATGCTACGACACTAGCTTTGAGTTTCGGCCCAATGGTAGTAGCTCGTATCAAATACTAGCACCTGTGAGCTTAAAAGTTCAAGTAGAGAAACAACGGCAGCTCTGGTATTGAACTTTGTTATAAGTGCCAAGCGTGGACGGCAGGGGCAATTTGGAAACAAAGGGTGCGATGACGAACCATATTTTGAAAATCCAATGCGCTACAATACTTGATCTTCTGCCAGTGCAAACCTAATGATTTTCTGCGGGACAAGGCGGTTTGGGGTTCCCCCTTCCCAGGGTCAGGTATAAGCCGATAGCCTACATCAATTTTTCCGGTGGCTTGTGTCTTCACAGCCCAAGTTAGTTTCTTTGCTACTGGGTTTGAAGTGATCCCACTAGAGCCTTTTATTTTATTTTTTCTAACAGCGTAATGGTTGGTGTCATGCAGAAGCCTTCCAGCATTTTTTCCCATGACCTCAATTTTCTGCGTGAAATTTTTCTTAGGTGTCGGGCGCGGTCCGTTCACCGATGCTCGAAGGTTTTTAGGTAAATTTGACTCAGTCATTGGGACTTTTGATTTTGAGAACTGGACAGAGCCAGAGTGGGGATAAGCGGGGAGACGGAGGGGTGACATATGTCGAAACCCATATGAGTGACACGGTCATTTGCAAAGCAGTAACCTATTTTCCCTGACGTATGCTAGTGTGCACCAGTTAGTTTTCTGAGTGAATGAGTTTGCTTGCATGATACGGTAGTTTTTTAGGAAGGTTAACTGGGTACTCGAGGAAAGGGTAATCGGGCAGATAAGATTGGCGTTGGCAAGTCGTTGGGATCAGAGATCGGTAGATGGCGCTGCAAAAAAGGCTTCAAAGGTTTTCTGGGAAATTCCTTTTTCACAGTAAGTCGGTGGTAAAAGAATCTTATAGAAAAGATCAAAACGGGTAAGGATAATACCGATTTAGGGGGACATTTGTCGCGGTAAGGCCTGCCGTGGAGTCCTGCATCCTACGGTTATCACGGGGCAGCTGACTGAGAATAAAACTCTAAAAAGCCTACGATGGTGATTACCAGAATCCTGAACCAAAGTCATATGCCCAAGTGTCTGTGAGATAGGGGTCGTATCAAGCAATGGGTTTGGTGCTGCGACGGTCTGCGGACCTCGTTTCTGTAGGCGATGGTGGACGATGATGACAGGCGATTGCTGGGGCTGTGAATCCCGCAAGCCAAGAATATATACCAGTAAAGGAATTTGCCGTGCACCTTTTCCTAGTATGTCGCTTGCGACTACAAGATCTGTCTTTCGAATGGCATGTGGTGATCGATTTCTGAGGTGAGACGCTAAAATGCAGTTATTACGGGTGATTAAATCATCGAACAGTGTCACGTTTGCTTTCGCATGACTAAGCCAGAGAGTTTCAAGGGTCAACACCGCACATTGCTCCTTAAAACTTAGGTTTGACGAACCGCTTATCAGCTTCTTCGTAAATGCCCACTGAACGCTTTCTATGGCCGGTCTGTCACACCGTCTCAAGATGGAACAGACTCAAAAATACCTCAGAATGGTCGTGATGGGTATTTTTAACAGGTTTAGTTTGCCTCAGATGTTTTGCGAACCTCAACCACAGCATATATTAGAATATTTGAGGGCTTTGGTTTAAAAATTGAATTGTATACCATAATAATAGAGGGCTTAGATGGAGGGAAAGAATCTGGTCCAAGTTGTTAGCGGATTTTGATTTCGCAAGCAGAGAAATCACTTCTATCTGTAACAGAAAAACCACTCATTACATCTGAAGTCAGGCAAGGAGAAAGTGAGTTCGGAAGGTGTCTTTAAGCTGCTAAAGCTGAGGCTTTGTAAGGGGCGTTCAGTTACGTGTTCTTACGTGTAATTTGTTGAGGAGCTGGGTACGAACAGCTCTTGATTTCATTGTTTCTGCCCAAACTGCCTGTGGTTTTTTGGTTGAAGACGTGAAGCCTTTACTATGAAAATTACCAAAGCGTTCTAGTTATTTTGAAACGTAACCGATTTGCAGAAATAAAGAGAAGCTTCAGCTTGCAGGACCGTCACTCCGAAGCTTAAGTGTTTTTCTGCGTAATCCGTTGTGGCATTTCCCTTGGATGGACATCGGGGGATCCCAAGCCGGCGTAGTGTTACGAAGCGGTCGTGCGAGATTTAATCTCCACTCCCTTGGTAAGAAACATGAGCCCCAAATACAGCCGCGGAATAGGGCTGGCAGGCAGTCCCAGTTTCCCAAAAAGTTCAACATAAAATGTGGGGGTGGAATTTCATTTTGAGAAAACGGTGAGAATATACGACTGGCCGGCACGTGATAGCATACGGGGAAGGTACTTTCCCTGAGTTTTCGGACCTGTCTTAAGCCTATCTTGAAAGTCAAATCCAGAGTACTTCGATTTCTTGTAGGATGGGTTGCGTTCCATGTGGATCTTCCTTGGGGGATGCAGATAGCATCAGGGAACAGTTGATTAGGGGAATAAAATAGAAACCCACAAATGCCTGCAGCATTGAAGTCTCGCTCTAGGTGCCTAGGACCCATCAAATTGGATTTGCAATTATAGGTATTTTATGAACTGGACATTGTACCGACAAGAGCCTGAGTGCGGCATACGCGCCCCATCGGGAGGTTCTAGGTAACAATATCAGATCTAGACCATATGGCTTCTTGGATGCAACGTAAGTGAGGACCTTGGCATAATAAGAATGGCGTTAAATGGCGAACCATTTGCGAGATGGCCGTGCACATCCTGATATGAGGGGGCCCCTCATGAAAGCATGATGTAAGGGGACGACAAATGCACCATTTGGAACGCCGTCACTGAAACATTTCTCCATAGATAGCATGAAGTCGTGACTAGAGAAAAGTGCTAGGCGACGAAAATGTTCTGCTTTTCCTACTGCAGAGTGATCAATCGGTAAAAAGCAACAAATGATTGGCATAAATTTTGGCGGAGGAAGCCAAGAAAGGGTCTGGAAAATCAGCTATGATAATAGAGCAGGAAATAGCCATAAGGGGAGGCGGATGGAGAGTACAGCGTCCTGGAATGATGACTTGCTACTGATCCTGAGGTCCCAATTAGTAAACGCCGCCTCCAGTTGCTGTTTGTCTTAAGTGGTGTGGGGTCAAGAAGCTCCCCTTTGACCTGAAGAACGCGGGAGGCTTAGTTGCGAGCCCGCTAGTTGAGGTGGCCTTTGGAGGGCAAGGGAAAGCGCAAGATAATAACGACAGAAGTGGCTGCGGTTAGGCGCTTATGGGGGCGGAGAAAAGTAGGGTGATTTGGCATGTTTGGGCCTTCGATAGGGCAGACAAGCCGTAATGGAGAGGCGGGGAGACAAGTGGATGAAACTCGGGCCTAATAAATGGTTTCATGCTAATATGCCGTAAAGGACACAGCTAAAAAGAAGAGGGCAAGAAATCGCTCTTGTGGCTGGAAGGGTGGCGCGAATTTTGGATGATCATCATGGGAGTTGGGGTGGGAGACGGAAACACATAGGTGAAGGAAAAAGACCCACCAGCGCATGGAGAATTGTAGATAATGCAGATGCGGCCACTTTGAGTTCGTTGTGGTTATGGGAGTTAGAACCCGCCGTTAGTCCAATGCTGGCCTCTAGGGAGTACGGGTTACGGGGAGAATAATCGGAAGGATGGAGAGGCTAAGGTTTCGGTAGTGGTGGCCATTCATGAGGCCAAGCGTGGTAGGTGGCAGAAGATGTTATAGGTAATTGACGCTGATTCGGCATTTTACCGCTTCTCGAGGCAAGCATCACAGCGTAGGAGACTGAAGTGCCTAGGGGAGATGGTATTGGCGATCTAGGTTTTGGAACTGGTGCCGCAGGTACAGCGGTAGGTCCGCAAACTAAGAAGGCGTAAGACGCTGAGGTTATGGTAGCAGGCCATCGTGCCACTGAATGTTTGTGCTTCGATGCAGTTAGTTTTCAATTTTCTTCACTGGTGCCAAGCAGATCAGGGTAGTGAGATGGCGGAGATTTTGTAGTGGTTTGGTTGTTGACAGTGATTCGCTTCACCTAAGTCTACAACCACAGAGGGTGCAGTAGGCACTAGGTGTGACACCGGTATATTTTCTTCAATATCCCACTGCTAAAGTGTATTTTTGTAGTCAGGTTTCCGTTCGCATATCCACAGGGATTGGCTCCATGGCAAAGCAAGTGTTGTGGAATTAAAAGGATCTGACCCATGGTGAATGTGTTTGCAGAGGCTGTGCAGTATCAGCTCTAACTTGCACTGAACGGATGGGAAAGAGCGCAAGCACCCTGAGTCAGGTGTTTCTCTTTTAAGGGTGGGGACCGCAAGGTTGCCGACTGAAATGACTGTTTACTTGTAGGGGAAGCTAGAACACTCCCAATTGGTCCCGATGCTTCTCCCTGCAGCAAGAATCTGTCTGGCGTATCTGAATGATTTAAAGCACATCATTCTGGCTGCAATTTGGTTGATTCTGATGAACACATCATGTAGTGAGTTATTGGCAATCTTAGAAAATATTGGACGTGAGCAGCTTGGCCACTTTTGGCAGAATCCTGTGAAGTAGCAGTTTTGGCAAGGTATGTTACGACCATTCAGTAGTGGACGCTTGCCAGAGGAGTTAAAGAGAATAGGGGTCTAGTAGTTTTTAATGCATTCAAAATTCACCAACCTGATAAAATTCTTGTATCTTCTGGCTTCAGATAGACCACGGCGTCGGCTGCGCCAGTCGGCTCTCCTATGAGGGTCAAGGAAGAGTTTCGGCAAAGTATCTCGCGTCAATTAAACTTTGCTGAACATGTCGATATTCATGCGCTCGAGACGGCGATCTTGAATTTGGCCACTTTGTAGGCATGATTTTGGCCACCAAGCATGGACTAAAACCCCCAGGAAAAGAGGACTTCGTGCATTTCACATGTTTATCATTGCAAGTAATGCGCATCACTGTGATAAACAGGAAAATGGAGGTTTGTAGCAATTTTCAGAAGTGGGAGTTCTCGCGGAAGTGTCTGGAGCGTTATGCCAGTAAGGGAAACCAGGAATCCCCTCTTCAGATTATTCTTTATTAAGTACATTATCCGCCGCAAGTCCCGTAATGGTTCATATCATTTTACTTTGGTTTCATACATACTAGGTCCAGGGGCTGAGCTTCTCCAGGACTTCCATTTTACTGGTATTCTTGAACAATCAAACATTGCTTTTTACACCCCATGTGCAACGTTTAGCTCATGATAATCCATACTATATCTCACTGGATACAACAAAAGTTAACAGAATTCTTTTACCCCACTCACCTTTGCCCGTTCGTTGCTAGCTCAACGCACCCTCTTAACATCCTGGATTTACGAAATAGGAATTCGGATTCAGTGATGCGCCCCCTCGTTTGTAAGTAAAATCCGTGACATTTTATTAGGCACTTACAGTTGGCTCCATAACCTAAGCTAGCATCTCCGGACTTACCTAATGCTTGATCGCATTCTGTCATTTGTTGGTGAATACTGCCATCTTTTCAATATTTTCACGGTTTCCCAAAGACTTATGGCTCTAACTCGTTACGTAAATCCAGTATTCCGAAAAAACCACAGTATTCGAAGCAACCCTGTAAATCTTAAGCTGTTTTTTCTCCCCTGATGTTACTCATTCGTACATCTCAATTATGGAAATACCAGCATCTGTGCATTGTCGGCAGGCCAAACAGCCTCCACCTTCACGTTAACTTGTATACTTTTCACTTTTGTTACTTGCGGTCAACAAGTGAATCAGTCGAACTGCCTGTTCCACGGAACACTTCGGGTAAATATCCGCATACTTTGCAATTTATCCAGAAGTTTTGACAATGCATGTGATTTACTTGACAACGCGAACTTTCCAACTGGGATCGGACACTCATGGAAGGCAGTTCGGTTATCCGCAGAAACCAGATATTCGTCATGCTGCCACAATCAGACGGCTGGTGTCAAAATGGAATCCCCAGGTTCCGTGGTAGGGCGTGCTGCGCTGTGCCGCCTCTAACCAGCCCAAGACACTGTATGTGTCAACCGGAAAATCCAAGTTCAAAGTACATACCATGATTCCCTTGCAAATGAGTTCTCTGTCCGTTGTTTTGGCCAAATTATTTAGTCAGACAAGCAAGAAATTCAAGGACATTTTAGGACAAAAACGGAATTAAAATCGAAGGTTAAAACAACCAAAGAAACATCACGGCACCAGAAGTTCGCTGATTTTGAGCACATTTAACTAGCTTTACCGAGTTGATATTCCCGAAATTTTAAATTATGGTTCAGTGAAGTGATCTAAATGTGCTCTACTGTCATATCATCTGCCGGTGTTGGTGCACTCTCTCCACTAATTCGACTAGAAGAAACCCACGTTCCTCTTTTACTGCTGAACATTTACAACTTACTGTTAGAATATTGCACCCTTTCATCACAGCAGGAAATCCCTGACCTGATTCCATGGCAAAAAACGCGCGCTTCCCATGATCCGCTACATTTTGTTTTGTAAACCGTACCCAATACTCCCCAGGAATTTTGCGCAGCTGGTTAAGAAGTGTTTGTCGAAGAATTTTTTTATTACACAGTTTCAAGTTACCAAGGCTTTTTTGAAGTGCATTCACTTGCCACCTGTCAACTCCATCTCTCTGACCATTTCACTAAAGATACTCTTATAAAGAAGAGTCCCATTCCTATCTTTCAAAAACTTACTGAAGACTTTATTCGTATTTCTCACCTACGATTCCTTAGAATGTTACTTAGCTGCCGATTAGACGCGTTTTTTGGAATGGTTTTTTTCCTATCTGCCTAACACGCAGCAGACGGTCTCCATCAAAGGAATGGTTTTATAAGCTGTAGTGAACCTAGAGCAGTACTGTTGGCTTGCCCTTAGGTCTGACGTACATAAATAATGCATCCCACATAATACACCAAGGGACTCCATTTTTGTTTGCTGTCGGTGAAAGTCACTTTTGAACTCCCTTCAGCCGACCTGGGGAAAGCAATTTTAAATATATAGCGAGGCCTAAGTAAGCTTTGAAAGTCAATGCAGCATTCGGAAAACGGAATTCTTCAGTAGTTAGAGCCCTTTTATATCATTTCGATATCGGGTTCCTCTAAATTATATTTCGATAGGTGGTTTTTTACTTTATTTAATCATTGAGTAATGGGACTTGGTTTGCTTTATTTTTTACGTTCGATCATTTTGAAAACCTGATCTTGCAATTTGCAAAATGTGGAGAAATAATCGGAATTTTAAACCGGTCTTTTCTAGCCCAGGGTTGCGAAAAGCCGTCCTATGGATTCCGCGTTAGACTTTGTTTAGAATACTATACCGTTATTTTTGCTAATCCTTGCAAAGCTGAAGGATAGCCTCGGAGAACGTACAAAGTTCATTCATTTAGCATATTCTCGGTCCCTGCGGTGTAATGACATGAAGAAAAATGCTTTGCTTTTAAACCAGAATACTTAGACACGCCGCGTAAGAATCAGTCTCCACCTTATCCGTAAACTGGTCAGAACACCTTCATGTACCTTCTTCCGTTACATACTTTATTCGACACCGAGATTTCCGTATTCTAATCCCAATTTCTAAGAAAGCTTTAATGTCTCACTTTTCCTAGTAAAGTGGCGCAGGATATGAGGTAAACTTCTAAATTTTTACGCAGTCGTCCGACGCACGTCGCACTTAGATAAGATCTGACCCGTCACTTTATGGTCAACAATGACTTAGTGTTGAGTAATACATGATTTACTGAGGATGCAACATTCGACTCAGGTTCAAATTGCCAGTTAAACATATTAATACATTTAAAATGACCAGCTAGGATGAATACCCTCACATTAGAATGCCAACACGACATTACTTAAGACTTACACTTTTACCTTCCGATTGGTACGTTTTCCACCCGCACAATTCTTAAGCACAGGCATCAAACAGATCTTGACCTTCAAGGGGTTCTACTTTCTTCTCCTGGCAAATAGGTGTTTATTTTGATGCCTCTCTTTTCCGCTTGTTCCCAGTTCCATTACTGGTTTTCCCTTTTACCACCCAAGACAAACCAAAATACTACACCAACAGTCCAGGACTTTATTTCAAAGCATTCCACTGGTCGTACTCACCTGCCTAATGCTGTCAATGAGGTAGTCGGAATTTTGACTTATTACCCACCGTCAGACCTGACAATTCCATGAAAACATCATTTCCCCAGACAAATTCGGATCTGCGATGGTTCCTTTGACAGATCAGTCTGTGCAATCAGCGTTAAATGCGAAAATTAAACTGCTTGCTCTAGACCTCCAAATATACCAACTCACAATTTTTTTATTACCACGTAAGAATTCTGCCCGTCATATGAATCCCCACTTGCTCACAACAATCACTGGCGTCATCTAATTGAGATCGTTTCTTTAGCAGTCCTAATCACCATTCTTCTGGGCTGTCTTTCAGGAAAGCGAGTGATCAAGAACCAATTAATCCATACTGCATAATCGGAGATAGAACAGTTTCACAAATTCACCTCATCCTAAGAAATTTCAGCCAAATCTGACATGAGGACTCTCGTCCTGATCCACTTTTCACGAAGTAAAAACAAGGCTGCCGGCTGCGCAAGGACGGACCAGACCCCGAAAATTATGTATTGCCTATCTCTATTCGTTTGCTTCCCAGTTAATTCCCTTAACGCCACCGTACTTTTAAGCTCCACCTTTGGTCCGGGACACGGTTAGATCTACCGCTTTGATCGGCTCACACCGAGCAGCAGCTTGGCTACACTGATGCGCTGGCGCGGCCGGGATGACGGATCAGACCTCGTGCGTTCACATGTAAAAGTCGTTTTTAGGCTTGGTGTCCAAAACTAGTTCAGCCCCATCCACAAACACCGTTGTGGGTAGCGCTCACTTAGTCACATTAAAGCACATGCACCTCATGTTCAGGCCTCTTCCTAATCATACCCAAAACTCCTTTCGCACCATCCTACAGAAGGGAGATGTGCGATTAAAATGTATTATTTTCTGAAGTATTCGGACATTCTGCATATATCTCCGAGCCAGTATTTCCTTCCGGCCGTAGGAATAGTCTCTGTTTTGAGCCGTTATTTTTGCTGGTCAACTTGGCCACATATTACTGCACCAAAGTTTACATCGGCTCCGTCTTGTTTTTCACCAGTCAGCGGACAAATCCGTTATTCCTACCTCTCCTTCACTGCTCCTTCCAGCTAAAATTCTAC
Source organism: Fasciolopsis buskii (assembly GCA_008360955.1). Lineage (NCBI taxonomy): Eukaryota > Metazoa > Platyhelminthes > Trematoda > Plagiorchiida > Fasciolidae > Fasciolopsis > Fasciolopsis buskii. The sequence goes on along the minus strand of LUCM01008862.1, from coordinate 2,168 downwards.
CCAGTCGAAACTGCGTGCATCAGAACTCAGCTGCATCCAAATTCCTTGGACTCCACAACTTCTTTCTATTTGGTCCACCCGCATTTGTCACAACCTGATGTTTACTAGGCACATCAAGCTCTTGCGTTTTCATTCGTCAGCGGGCCGTTCGGTAACCCAATCTCCAGGCCACAGAGGCACTGCTTTCAAGTGTTATTTAGACATCTTTCCGCACCCTCTTTTGTCCCAGATTACTGACTGGGCCACATTTGCTTTGCATTTATTTCTGATTAGGGTCAGGGTTGGTACTTGGTGATGTCCCTTTCCGTTGCTGATGAGCTACTCTGTTGAGCCACGTATACGCAGTGGCATTCAGCTTTTACGCCAAAAATTGATCGTGGAAACTTGCTCAATTTTCTGGCGCATCATTCAATACGACTGAAGAGTTTTCAGACAAACGTGACCCTCTTAGCTGCAATAGTATTTCTTCTACTGGTTTTCTCACTTTTGCGCAAGAGAGTTTTCTTTTCTTGTCACGGTTGCTACTGTACTTCATGATCGTGTACAAAGGATGTTCCAGCAAAGCTGAAAGGTATACCGCTGTTGTTTCACTGTATTCTCATTTTGTTGCTATTACGTGGTGAAGGTCGTAAACGTAAGCGTAACATAGCATTCGATAACCTGCGGTCTGTTCTGGCTGCGGAAGGCCAAGAGGCCCATCACGTTCCACTGGCGGTACGGTTGCCTGGCTGCCAATCCTGTCCCCCTTATTTTCCTGGTTACCTGCTCTCCCAAATTCTATCGATGCCCTCGGTAATGATTCGTCATTGGTATAGGTATCTTAGAGGTCGTCGTCTAAACGTATTCGGTCATCACGTTTTTTTCTGATCCTTGACTGAGTGAAGTGCCAAAGTGCAAACAAATTCCAGCTGAACCTCGCTAATGGTTTCACTACATTTTGTCCTCCAAAATGGTCCCCAGATTACATGCACCAACCATCCGTGTTCTAATTTGTAAAACGACAGCTAAATGCAGGCATCTGTTGCACAACTGGTGGTTTCTTCTGCAATCACTAGCTCTTAGTTTCTCGAGAATGTTTATTCCTTTACACAAACCTCGCTGACGTTTTGGGTATCGTTTGCGTACAACTATAGGAAAATGAAACAAAACTGGTTACACGAATTTATTGATAGTCACATAGAACTTACTTTTCTGCCGTTAAATTTCCCTTTTTGCCGCCGAATTATCCTCCGCGGTGATAAATGCCTATCTACCGTGTATCCACAACTTCATCATTTGTTCTTGTCCTTGACCAAGGGGCACAACATGGATCAAATTTTGGGCCTATATTTTTATACACAACATGAAAAAGGGAAAAGCGGAGGCGGCCGTGTCTCACCATTTCAGATGATGTGGAAGTTGCGCCAGAAAACCATCCCGATGTTGCAAAAGGGGAGGGCCGCCAGACAGAGGGCCTACTAGTGGATCAAAATGGCCTACCTTTGTGGGACGATGGGGTAGTCCAGACTTGGTACTACCAAATGCACTAAGAACCTGGTGGTGACAGCGACTTCGAGATACAAATGTGAAAAACGTTTCAGAGCTGCTGCCCAAATGATAAAAGAGGAGCTATTTAGCCAAAAGTCTTCTCTATATTCTAAGAATCCAAAAGTGTTTATCTTACTGTAACTGATCACGAGTCACATTTGGAAAAATGCATGATGGCATTGGGTCCGTTACCCGAGGAAACAATTAGAATCGGCAGCTAACAGCAGGTTGCAGGTAAGGGAATCGATGAAAGAAGAAGAGTCCACAGAAAGAAGTTGGGAGGCCTGAGTCGGCGCTAAAAGAATTGGCAAAGATCCAAAGGAAACGTGCTTAAGAGGTTGAACAACTTGAAGGGTTTATTAGGTGTTGGTGCTGAGGCCATGGTAATTCGGGCAACCAAAGACAAAAAGCAAGCTGCAGTGTAGAGCTGGGCGGTTTAGCTCTATATTAAATGAAGGCAAAGTCTTGTTGGCAACAGTCACAAGTCCAAGAAGTCTACTTACTTCAAAACATGCAGCAGCTGGCGTTTGTGGAAGTATGACCCAGAAAGCGATTGAAAAACTTAAGATGTAAATGGCCTGCATCCAGTCTGTAACGGCGACCACCGTGGCGTAAAGGACGATCAGACAAGACGCCATTCA
>LUCM01008860.1:33734-191301 GCA_008360955.1 Fasciolopsis buskii | reverse complement strand
AGGATACAGTAGATTGCTGCAGTATGCTCGATCTGGACTCAGACTACCCGTCGAGTTAGAAGGCCATGTCGCTGTGCGACGCGATCTGTGTCGAAAATTCGTACTAGATAGGAGCAAGTTATTGTCTGCACAGAATTGGAGAAGTCTTTCTCCGTTATCTGTTCGCTGAGGCAGGACAGAAGCGCATCGCCCACCTAAACAGGACTCCGATGCACTCAGGTTCGCAACTTGTATATTAATTCACCTTGCTACCACTTGCAATGTCGGAGCGTTTGCGTGCGAAACAAAGGTGACAAGGTCATCGTAGAACTCGTGCCTTTTTTGTTACGTCCGTGCTTTCAGTCTCTTGGGTGTATTACCCGAGATGAAAATCAACTGCATCTTAACATTACTATCCTTCGGGGACACCGACTGATCCGGTTGCGCAGTCTCACGGCGCACTACGCGACTGTTGACTGGGAATCAGTTCTAGAAGGGGTCTGCTTCAGTGCTTCTCACTCAAGACTATTTGTTCCTAACACCGCGTTGGCCCAGCTGCTTGAGCTGCTTCGCCTTCCTGAAGTGTGATTCAAAAATAGTCTTGGAACGAACGTTTGGCGCAATCAGTCTTTGGAAATTTACTCTACTCGAATTCGAACTTCGTGTTGCACTGACGCAGCAACATCAAGCAAAAGTGAGCTTCAACTGTCAGAGCCAAACACGCCTGTCGGGTAAGCTGGCATGAGAGTGCGCACATTGAAGGAACCGAGGATTCAGTAGGTTTGACGAGGCTTGCGAAGATGTGAGTTAGCAGTAGTTTAAAAAACCACCTGCTATATTATTTGACAACGAACCTGTGAGTATCGGGCGTGTTACCAGTGGGGACACTATGGGTAAGCAGAAGGGGCAAAGAGATTCAGTTGGATAGAGAAGAGACAAGTTGAATAAAAGAGAGGAAGCTCTGAGCAGTAGCATACTTATCACTACCCACTCTGCTCGATGCAATGGGCAGCGCGGTCCTGATTATCCTGCGCGACGACCGATGCAGTATGGAATTATTTGTAGGCGTGAAAATCATGAGGAATAATGGACGAGTACTGCTATGGAGTCCAGCCACTAAACAGAAGAACGATTAGGGTTCTTAACCAAAGCCTTCGGTCCTGACAAGAACCTGACCGCAAGTCAGTGGGGTATACTTAAGTGAAAACCCATCTACTTGAATCGATTAGTCTTCCACTCGTTTTTTCCGACTGAGCTGCTAACTGAGATCAGCCCCTTATTGTGAGGTTTGGGCGACTCATTGACTTTCAATTGATGATTGGATCTTCGGTTTGAGATATGGCATCCTGTTGAGCTCGTGGGATCATGGAGGCACGCAAGCTGCCATACCACCTCAAGGTGTTATCTCGTGAATCAGATGAGCTGCATTTAAGCCTCGAATCTAGTCACCGGATCAGCCCTATTTCTTAAACAGCAGTGAACACGTTCATAGCCCCTCTTATTTTTGTATTGGCTGTTATTTTTTTCAAGTAGTAGGTGATTTCCGTCTTAGTGCATTTTGTCTATCTTAGCCATTCTGTTTGGACGTTGGTGCTTCACAAGGTTCTGTGTTTGAATCTTTATTTCTCTTGCAATATTACATGCAAATTCGTCGGCCGTATATCAAAATTCAGACGTTGGAATCCCACTCATCGATAACTGAATTGTGATGCTCTTCTGGAGCAACTGCGCTTGCAGCGTCTCTTTGTGGGAATATTTTTACTTTGGCTTGTTGCACAATAGTTGTCTTTTGAAAACCTCGACAAATGATGTGTCATCAGATTGGTAGGACCATGGAAAACACACGTAAGATGTAGGACGTCAACAAGACGTCACTGAGCAAAGCACAAGCGCAAGGGCCCAGCCCCTTTAACATAATCTTCACAATAGCTGACGTTTGGCCTGACCGGCTGCGTTTGGAGTATAGCATACTGGACGCGAGCTAACCCTTGGCTCGTAATCGACTCTGTTATTGATTGGTCCACTAAACGAGGTTCAACCCTAAGTCTCCCGGTAGCTTGACTGGAAAATGCCGGAACAAGCTGCAAGGGTTTATTGATCATACCCAAGCTAGGAAATACCAAGTCTTGTGTGTGGGTAGCTCTAAGATATATATAACAGAAGTCAGACAGAGTGGCAGTGATCCTGAAATTTAATACAAAGTGTGAAAATCAGCCGATTAAGAAGAAGCAATGCCCGGGGCCAAAATTTTGACCCCACCAATCGAAATAAAATTGAGGCTAATGCCAAAAATGAACATGTGTAACAATTTTAACGCTTGACCGGGTTCCCAACACCTCTGATTTCTTTTCGCATGATCTCAAGACCAGAATTGATGGCATTTGTAAAACATCCGTTATACAAGGAAGCTCCGTTTTTAATCGTGTTTTCTCATTGGACTCGTACGATCATACCTCCACAATCCCCTTCTTATTCATTTCAAGCGTCACGTATACTTATCACAGTGTCTTTAACTAAGTCTACTGACTTTTCAAGAATCATTTCTTTTCATGATCAATTTGTATTCCCTTTGTCGCCCTTTTATCTGCCATCCTTTGTATTTTGCGTCCCAGTGTTTTTATATTCCCCGCCAAATGCGAGATTATCCGTCCTTGTGAAAACCAGAAATCTTCTAATAGCCTTAGTGGTGAATCGTCTTTTATTTCTCTTTCCTTAAATTCAGTTGCAGATCACCCGACTTATCTGACAACTGTTGCTCAACATCCAATCCGTGATTTTCTGCCCGTCATCGCATGGCCTCTTCATCCTCCTTTTTCCACCTGTATTATTTTGGTTTTAGTGGTTTGGAGATCGGATTGGAGGCTGTGCATCCAGCCCGGAGACAAGTAGCTAGTTGAGCTGATCCACAAACAGCTGAACGATGATGATGATGATGATGATGATGATGATGATCTACACTCAGCACGGAAGCACTAGGTGTCACACAATAGCCCAACCCGCTAGCAAGAGAGAGAGAAGGCCAAAACAAAACGGCCGCGCGTTTATTGGTGACTTACCAATACAAGTCAGAAGTCGATTGAGCTCTGTCGTGTTTACAGTTTTGTGGGTTGCCCTTAGTCGATATGGTGAGCAACCAATCGCAAAGCGAGGTTTTGTGAGTTTTGTGCAGCTATATAAACAATTTCAACTGTGCAATCTTTAGACTAATGTCAACTTCAAAATATCTCGGAAAGTATAGGTTTTTGTAGAAAAATGATAACTGTTAAAATCTGTGACGCCCAAAACACTAGACTAGACGCCGTCTATGACATCGACTCTACTAAGTTACTTGAGGTTTTGAACATCTCCGGATTAATAAATTGTGAAATACTTCCTTCTGTTTTCCTAACAGTCTCCAGTTCCATCTCGTCTGGTGGTCATATATTTGGTGATATGTCATCGCGTATACAAAAGGCTTGACTGGTGTTTATCAGTTTGAGATATCTGTAGCGTCGGTGCGATATCTAGCTATCGATCAAAGACCAAGTTTAAACAGCTATGCGGCTCAGAAACATGACCGTTATGGACAGATCTATATACTATCAGCAAATGAGCACGATGGGATCATGATATTGTTAGAATTCGATGTGAGAACTGTGTTAACAATCCCGAGATTAGGCGCGGTTATGGGGTCGCAGAACTAGGCCAGTAAAACAGACACTAAATTTGAGTAGGTTAGTTCATTGGTACATGTGTCACATGCTCGCAGAACTTCTATCTCAGTATACACTATTCTCTGAAGTAATTTATGGCTGGAGAATGTTTCAGGGTGGCGTGGAAAGAAGGTGTGCGAGCTCCCCCGACTAGATTGAATTAGCTTTCTAGTCTGGGTTTCACGAGGTTCCCCGGCACGACGATTAAGGACTTAGAGCGTTATGGCTTAATCTCGCAGTCGGTGGCGTTCCTGCATTCAAATTGTGTTTCTTTAATGGTTCTTCTGTGTTATGATCTGATTTTTGTTTCACCATTTTTCAGCGCTCCGAGATATTAACCAAAGCCAGAGCATTTTCGTGCACGGTTAATGATTGTTCAAACTGAACTGACTGGATTTTATCTTTGTTAGAACACGGCCGACAAACTGATTAATGTTCCGCCAAAATACCTTCCTAGTGTTTCTTCATCGATTCCCTTGCTACTTCTCAGTTCATGCATGATAAAATCTGCTACCAAGCGAGCAGTGGTTTGCGGATGAAATGAACATATCACTGTTGCTGATTTATGAAGGCTCTACGACCTGATTAATGAAGACCTTAAATCTGTCTACCTGAATCGATTCACCCACACAGCATCAAATTCTAATCCAACCTGTTTTTTTGTGATCATCAAAGCTCGTTGTTTTCCATCATTGTTTATAGCTAACTATCTCTCGGACGATTGAAAATGACCGAATTCGATCCAGTCACAGATTTCCTTACGCGGGAACAAGAGGCTCTTGGTGAACTAAGGTCTGAAATAAATTTGGTTGATCAGTCGACGCCGGACGTGTTTGCCAGTCGGCATGTTGAGACAATGGATAATAACGGTTTTGTGTTTTTAAACGGTGAATCAGATCAGCACCGCGCATCACCACCGCAACCGTTTACCTCTAACGTAACAGAACACCAGTCTGCTGGTACCGACTATCAGCTTCAGAATGGCTTACCCGGTTTGACGGAAAACTCTAATTCAGTATTTACGACACCAGTTGAAGCAAATGAGTCATGGCGTGAGGCTTTCAACCAGCGAATTGCGCAAAAAGATGCTGAAGAACAAAAGATGGTGGCAGAACTAAAAGAGGCTGGTCAGAAGGTAGGGAATTCCATCAGATCGTTGGGGATCTGAGCAGCTTTTTGTTTGTCTCAAACTGTTCATTTGCACCATTCCCTCTTAACCAACTCCGAAAGACGAGCTCTCGTAGCTGCTGCATTTAAAAAAAAACTGAAGTGAACTAAAATTATTATTGCCCGGTCATCTTGACCCGCTTTTGTTTATTCTTCTAACGGAATCTGATTACCGCTCATTGAAGTGGTTTTATTTTAAACTGGTTGTAGTTCGAACTCACTCGTTTAGGATTGACTGTGGTGTGGCCTGTTTTTGTGTGACTTTTATCTTATACACAGTGTATTATAGTATCGTATAACAATATAATATACTGAGGGATAAGTTTTGCGAAGGAAGTACGCGTATGATATGCAAAAGTAGGGACAGAAAACATTCATACACCAAGGTTCACAGTAACAATCAGAATCGGATGCTATCCTACAGTCCATTTTTCGCAGTTCTTTTCATGAATCCTGCTGCCATTTTACTTTGTACTCCGGCTCTATCGGGTTGCAAATAATACTGGGATTGTATTTTATCCTATTCCACCCCAGCCTCGAAAATTGAGAAGTAACCCAAGTTTTATATTCTGTTATCCCATTGTACGCTATTTTTTGTGACCGGTCATATAATAATCGAATAAAGTGACGAGTAGCGCATATCCATCGCACTTGAACACTGGGACACGAACCCGGGACGAACGAACGAGCCGAACGTCATAGTCATTCACCTGCTTGAGTAGGCTCGCAGTGGTTTATTGAATGCCTACACTACATGTCATGGCATCCATTCGTCACTAATTTTTCACAATAGTCGGCTGCTATGAAGATGGTTTTTCTGGACGAAGCATATATCCAACGGCTGGTTTGCAAACGACCTGTCGTAATCCCTCGCTACTTGATCAGTTTGAGTGGATGATACATTTTGTCTATTAAACGATTCATCGTACATTCCTTGCATTAAATTTGGGCTTGATGGGATGCAATGACGATGATTCGTAACGAATCAGATGAAGTAGTTACACATTGTATGTATGCATCTATCGTGTTCAAGGGTGGGGTGGATCTAAACACTGCACGATTTTCCACGACTGGAATTAAATGAAATGAGTGAAACTGTGTCACATGCTCCTCCACCAGTTTAGTTGAACTAATTTCTTGTGCAAGCAAATCACCGATAGCTTTTTCCGAACCGAATTCGATTTGCAGTCTATAGAAACATTGTTTTAGGCTGTCTTTTCCATTCCATCGATCTAAAAACCAGTCTTGCGAAAGATTATCCGTAATAACTGAAACAGTGACTTATTACCAACTATTTCGATTACACCATATTTTTGAACAAATCAGTGATCACAAAGGCTGTTGGTAATCGGAAGAAAAAAGTGTTTGTACAAAGCGAACCGTAAGCATCCATCCGACTGGTCTTGGTTTTCCCGTCCCATGTGTACTAGATGGCTTTGTTAGATACCCTAATGAGACGTGAGACATTTCCCGTCTTCTTCCCCCCCTTTTTCTGCTTATTTTCACAAAAGGAATTAGAAAATTGGTATAAGCACTATCAAAATCAGCTGAATACTCGAGCTCGTGAACTACGCGAGGGTGGTGCTCATGCATTGATGGAGAACGGAGACAATTCGGGCCAAAGACCAACAGTCGAAGACAGGGAGGTTTGGGAGAAAATTTGCAATATGTGTGATTTTCAGGTTAGTAACTGGAACGATTTATATATGCTCCATTTCACCGTGCCTATCCTTTCACACACATTTCTGGTCTTTTTTGCTTTGTTCATTAATTTCATTTCAATATGCACAACTGAGACTAAGTATAGGAACTGATCGGTTATGGGCGTATTGGAAATCTTGACTATCAAGTCCCAACACTGCGATTTTGATCGGTCGATAACCACCGGGCAGAGTATGTAGATTTAAAAGGGTCATTATTACTTGAGGATCGTGCTTTGCCTCTGTTAGTCTTTGAAATACTCATGACTTGTTGTTCTTTGTATAACGATCATACATAATACGAAGCGTTGTAAAAGCCTCAAATTTAATCGCCTTGTGGATCAAAGCTAACTACATGGCATTAAATTAAAATACGGCTTCTGTTTAACCAGTGTAAAGGGTATCCGATGAGAGTAGCACTTCTGAATTGGTAAACGATCATGTTCTTTGAGACATCTCTCCTATGTATCCGTCATCTACTTGACTGTTATCTATAGTTCTAAAACGCTGGACATACATTATTGGTCACATTCCGGCAAATTGCTCGACAGATCGGTAAAACGAGATTAACGTCGAAGCAGTTTCTCTCATACAGAGGTAGATATTCGAGAAGACTCGAGGGGGGTGATGGGTAAAAAGGGCAACATCTGCTGCCTGATTACACGACTACGAAGAAAATCTTTCTAACTTATTTTACCCGGTAATGTGGTAGAGTTATTCGATCGTCACGATAGGCCGTCCGTAATTTCGCTACTGGGTTACCGTCTACATTTAGTTGTACGAGGGCTAGGGATATGACCTAGGACCAAACAACCGAACGGTGCTGCGGATATCGCTTTATAATATCTTCGAAAATCTCCACAGACAATACATGGAACCGTCTTATTTGCTTCCCGCGAAGAGTTAGCTAAAAGCAAGACTAAAGGAAGCAAACGCTGGAGTAGTTAAGGGGTCAACGGTCATGACTCACAATCCGTGCACATAACAGCCAACGGAATGTATGTTGTTGTGTGGTATGGACTCGGACAGCGATCTGCGAGGGAGCGCCTGGCCGAGCCGAAAAACAAGCGGAATGCAAACACCTAGTAGGCTGATCGCTTGCAATTGAACCAAAGTGGTGATCAACAGCTTGCACGTTACATAGCCCAGCTGGTAAGTGAGTTTGCTGTCTGATTTGTGACTTATTGGATTAGTAGGTGTGACTGAAAATGTTATTTTGAAAGAAAACTAGTTTTGAAGTGAGAACAATGGAATGAAACCGATGTTGAAGCAAGAATTCGAGTTTAATGGTTCTGTCGCTTACCAACATGCATAAACATTTCCTCTCAGCTAGTAGGGCAGACATAGTGGTGTTGAAGTTCATTTTACAGTTTTAGATTCCAAGTTCAGTGTATGAGTTCAGATCCTCTTTTAGCCAACTTATGGTGCTTGGTGCTTGCATCTTTCGCGCGCGAACACGCGCAATTGAAATTCCACTGGCGCTGACTCTCCCCCGAGATGCTTAGTAAGTGGTCAGACATTACTTCTCCAAGCTAACTCCTTGTTCGGTACTAAAATCTCGATCACCTTTGAAACCACGAAACCACACCATACTGGGGTTTCGCTGTGGCTAGAACAAATCGGCTTCTTAATACGCCCCCAAACAGATCCACGAAGTGATTGGGAACCATTCGACACACACACACGCACATAGCCAAGTGTATGCATTCATTTTTTTTGTTTAACTGACAAAGTTGGATGTTTCCCCACATCAACTAAGTCTCCCGGAAATTTGTTTCTCTCTACACCATCTAAGCAGTTCTCTACAAAATAAACCAATTATGTTGGTCAGTTTAACATTCGTCCAATTCTCCTCTCTCCATCTTTTTGTGGGTAGGCAAAACAAAAATCAGTGCCGGATATGACACGAATGCGTAGCATTCTCCTCTCCCTAAAACCGTCCAACTAACATTGCACAAATCTTTCACCACACGGGTCCCCCATGTGCCCGTGGTCCGTCCGGCGCAAGCGTTCGCTCGCTTCCAGTTGTTCGTCAATGTCACTTTCTTCGAGCTTGTCTTTCGTGTTTCACGTGAATCCAGACCTTTTTGTTTTCTGCTGGTGAATGGATTTAAGAACCAATGTAAGACGTGCACACAAACTCGCGCACTTTGGCCAACAAATTTCGTGAAGCCTTTGTTCACAGTTTGATTCCACCTACTCAGTGATACCAGGTGTTCTGTCAATGTTTTTACTTCTGTCGCGATTGGACTGCAGGTTCCTTCGTATTTCTGTGTGCCTTTATTCCAATCGTCTCATGTTCTCAGTCTCATCTTTCATTTGCTCTGACATTTTGTTCTGTCAGTATACATCTTTCAAAATTGTCATCGAACCCACGGACTGCTATACTAATTCTGACATCTATTTTCATATTCTTTCTTGAGTATCTCAAATGTTGTCTGCGCAATTCAGCCGACAGTGACTGTGCACACATACACACACACACACATACGCGCAGACCTCCTTTGGTTGTTGCCATCCCGAGCCATATTCGTCTACTCGAGACGTTGCGTTGTCGAGTTTGTAAACTGCACTCAAAGTAAGTTTGCGTAATTCGTTGGATCCAATCCCACTTATCTTTCTGTCTCCCGCTCTCTCTCTCCTTTTCTCGTGATTCCCTTTTTTCTACCATTTTTGTTTCCACTCACGAGTCTTTATCACTTGTTCCTCCTACTCATATTCTCTTGTTCAGTCACCTAGTTGGTAAATCTCAATGCACCACGAACACGCACTCGTATACACACTCACGTATACATATATGCATATATACATGCCTGCAGACTTCATGCGTTCTTGATTGCAATTTTGTAATTGTGTCTTATGACTGTTGCTCTCAGTTATTGTCTGCTTGTAAGTGTGTTCACATGGGCGTCTGTCCGGCAAGCTCCGTGGTCACGTGAACAGGCCAGGTTATTAAATTCAGTGTTGCCCGGCAGTATGGTATGGATTGATTGTCCAAGGGCACTCTTGGGGTCAAATTTTTCCACTATCTGCCTCCGCTCCGGCATCCTTTTTGCGTATCTGGTTTGATCAGTTTAAGACATAAAGACGCTTATACCTGTTACCAATTTCGTTTGCATATTACGTCCGTTCTTCATTAAGTGCTACAGGAATGTAGTGAGTAGTGAAATTTACAAATACGGTGCATCTAATTCATCGAATTTGTTAGCAATCGCTAAGTGTATCGTAACCCCACTCATTTTGGGAATTGAACTCTGCTGGCATGATTGAGTCAAATGTGATAAGTTTGGGTTAATCGGACTAGCTCTCAACAGCTCGTTAGTCGTTAATCTCACATGATTTGCAACCTATTCGTTGCTGACTTTCGAGTTTTACTTCCTTTCATTCATCACAATATCGTCCTGTCCGTTGGGCGTGCCCTCGTCAAGGAGCTTGAGCAGATTACCATTTACCTTCACAGTTCGATCACGGGACCTCCCTTACGTTCCCACTGTGTTGTTTCATCGTATAGCATTAGCATTCAATTGAACGTTTAGTCCATCTCGACTGATGATGATCATTACACACCGTCGCAATCCGCATACCGTGAAACGGATTTCCTGGTTTTTTAAAGTTTTACCGTTTGTTCAGTATTTGATATATATGAGAATGATTAAACTAACGAATCACCGGGGTTCGGGGATTTCAAATTCCGCTATTAGCCTGCAGGCTGCTAAGTGGTGTATGAAGTAACTCTCCTCAGCGTCCCTCAAGATCGTGATTTCCGTTTGTTTTTCACGGTTTGACAGTATTTGGATTTACGTGATAAGGTTCAAGCAGTATATTTGGATCCCAGTCAAATGCGCCGACGAAACGGGAGCAGAATGAGCGAAGTCGATCGGTGCTGTGTTTACGAGAGGATAAATTATTTAACAAACTACTAGAGCAATTCTGTTTTTCCTCTATTTTATTTGTCAGTGCTTAAAGTGCAGAAGATTTTCTATGCAATTTTATTCTCGGCGAGGTATGGGTAAAACCAAGTCAGTCACGAAAAAGTGTTGTGTAGAAAGTTCAGTTATGTGCTTGATTTTTTCAGTCACTATTTGAACATGTTGGTTGCTGTCTCTCTCTCTCCCTCTCTCTCTCTCACACACACACAGCATCGTCTAGTCGAATCCAAAAATCAGTCGAATTGTGACGGGTAAACTGAACTGAAATTTAGTCGTGCTTTAGAACATTATGGTGGTTGAGTGTAGTTTTCGTGTATAACTACACCACCGATTGTGGCGCCTAACGATGTCAAATGAGCCAAATCCCATGATGAATTTATCTCATGAACTGTCAGTTAAGCGATCTAACACATTTGGAATATTCAGTTTCCGCAAATGATAAGACCGGTGTTGGGTATCTGCTTGTAACTCTGTCGATCAAACGGGACTCTTCGATCACATTCACTGAATCAAACCGACCAGTAAATATGACTGGAGGTTTTTGTCCAGTCTACAGATTTTCAAGTAGATACTCAAAGTTATGCAAATATCAGGTCCTGTCGATTGAGGAAGCTGTTTGCGCGGTCCTGTTTTGGGCCCATAGGTAGTAGTTTTTCAACCGCTAAAATTCCCCTGGGCCAATTCCCACTTACCGATGAGTGAACTACATTGACTTATTTCGATCCAGAATCAGGTGTGGATCACGTGTTCATCTTTCGCGCTTTTGGCGCATCTACTTCTCTTCACCATCCTCTTCATTTGTCTCGAGTGATTTTAGTCATTTAATAGTGTGTAGTAGCATAATAATTACTAATCACCGGAAGCGAGCTCTTTTGCTGTTTTGTTATCCTCAATCATTTTCTTGGACACCCTGATCCGTTTGAAATGAACGCTTGTTTTAGGTAATTACCGTTCTCTGTCCCAATACTCTACGTCTAAACCCACTGTTGCCGGTTCAGCCAACTGTGCTAAGACGTCGATTCTCAAATGTCGATGGTCTTCATGTATCTACTGGTGTAGTTGGCTTGTTTGTTAGCCCTAAAAAAGGACAGTCGAAACGGATGCATGGCATGCATTAGTAGATTCCTCATTAACGTCGTAGGTGGTTTCACCGGTTAGACTCAAACAGACCCTTCATACGCACGACCCCACTTCGCCTGAGATCCTGCTTCCTGGCAAGATGTGTAAACTCGGCATATGTACAATGTTATCTAGTAGTGAATGAATAAGTACGGACACGAAAATCCGCAGTTATTGATGTGAATCGGCAACTATATTCGTCGAATTAATTCCTCTCTGGATAAGCACAGGGGTGGTGATAATAGATGATAGTGGTAATCAAAACAAGGGCAGATCACAGCTTGTCAGCATCGTTTCGCGTTAGTTTGTTAGGGGAAAAAAACTATTTCTCATATCCGGATTCTTCCTCGGTTTTGTACTTCGTCCCAAAAAATTCCGTTATCAGCTGAGGTGCTTAGAAATATTCATTCATTCAACAATACTGTACGGCTTATGAAAGCTTCCGATATGGTCTGCGAACACGACCACTTGTATAAAAAATTCCTAGGTGGTTTATCAATATCTGGATGAGTTTTGAATGGGAGAGCATAATCAGTGTACTTACTCTTTCCGTATCGTTGTTCATATGATTCTGAAATTATGTCAGAATCATTTGGATCAATGTTAGCAGTATGTATTCAGGACTACGTAAAAGTATGCGATCTTTTCACAAGATCTAATAATCACATGTCTGTTCACAAATTACGGGGCAACACAGACAATCAGTGTATCTTGCAGGACTTATGCGCAAACTTGCCCATGTTAAGTTATGACCCTTTTTGGATATATGAAAAGGAGATCTCAGTACACTGATCAGGTGACGGTTCTGAGTAGGTTGGACAAATCGCGAGATTTGATGAAAAACGACAAAGTAGCTAAAGGATTACAGTTTTTTCACCATTGACCAGTTTATATAACCGTTCGAATTTTCAGTTAGGTAATGGATGCCAGATTCTTCTGGACTTATTTGATATTCTTTGATGCAAACCACGCCAGGTAGTACAGCGTTGCTGATGGGTATGACAAGTTCGTGACTAGCCATGAGGCCTTGTGCTCTGATTTCTACAATTCACCAAGATATTTGTCCCTAGCACCTTCCAACACTTAATGAGGTGATGTAATTTTAGATCCGGAGCCCTTCAATTTAACATTTAAAAACGAGTTGGTTATTCCCAGAAGTGTCCAGTTCGCACGATATAGCGGTAATAATAATCTGGCATATACCAACTACCAGTATGTTTTTTTCCAACAACTTCTGGATTGGTATTTTGTTTTTGTGCTATCCCATGCTCGATTGCCTTTAAGTCCCGTTACGCCAGTTTCCGCGCTCGAGCCGTCTCATGTCTTTGTAAGACAAGAAGCTAGTACTGTTCGGCTCTGCTTTTTGCTATACTTTGATTGGCCAAAGTTATTCCGTTTAGATAAGGCACTCGCTAACATTCGGTTGGCAAAAAACAAACCCACACATTCATTAGCTGGGACGTTTTCCCCGATTCCTGGCAGTTGAAATATGGCCCCTTTTGTGGTTCTTGGTTTGTAGCCAAGATTGACTATGGTTTAACAACAACTAATTTCATATCCTCGCAGTCTATACTCTGACCCAGTCATTGTTTGTGACTGATTATTTCCTCACTACTGTTCGTTGTTATTCGATCGACTTGCCTGTTGGCTGGCCATATCTGAACTACCGAAATTTTATGCGGTCCGATGCCATTCCAAGTTTCTGACTCACGGTCAACACTTTCCGCAGTGTCGTAGGTTTTAGTGATTGTTGGGCACACTCCTTCCACGGCATTCTGTGCACGTAACGCAAAGGAGAGTTTCCTTGCCCGCCATTCAAAATAGAAATAGTCAATCATTTTCATCGGGTGAATTCCTCTTTTTGTGTGACGCTATTTTCAACCACGTTATGACAGCACGAATAGAACTCTGTGAGGCCGATGTTGTACGGACATCCACAAGACGAGTCCTACAATGCAAGTGGCAACTAACTTGAAGAAGGGTTAAATGTTCAGTTCTCAAGGTAAGGCCGAGCTGATAAACCACTTATACCGTTAACACAGATTAGGTTTCTTAACTGAATATATATGTATATACCATTTAGTGACAAGCAGCACCACAGAATCGCACAACTGATGAGTCGAACTCCGGTTGCAGATCAAGAATGGTAGATATCGTGGGTATTCGGAGCAAATCATGTGTGCCCAAGGCGAGTAGGCAATCCAGAGCCTAAGATACGCGTCCTCGACATCGTTGGCCTGGTGTGTTGTCCGACCTGTTATTCACTATAAAACTGGTGCGAATCACATCCCGGTTTTGGGACAGATAACGCTCGTTTATCGCGTGACTGTACCAGCCAAATTGCCATCATATGGAACATTAAGATGTTGCCGATAAGGATCATCGCGACGGTCCTGCCAAATGTCTCAATGTGCTTGAAAGTATATATATATATATATATATATATATATATATATATATATATATGTCAGGCGTCAGGTGAACATTTTCCGCTTCAATAAGCGACAGCATAAAACATCAAATATTTGAATTCTTACTCCTCTTACTCAGCGAGAACTGGCAAGTCTTTTTGCTCATAAACTGTAAGCCTTGAAATTATCTAGCGAACGAGTAGACTAAGAATTTAGTCAATATCTCATTTTACCCACCATATGTGAACATCAACCGTGGCACATTACGAGCTCATTAGGAAGAACAAAGTGAAACTTATTCACAACACTTCAAAGCATGTATTGTTAGGAATCCCGTATAAATAACCTGTAACAGTCGATGGGCCCGCTACTATCCTTCGGTTATTTTCTGGTCATTTTGATTTGGCGTTCACCACCTCCAGCACAGAATTGTTTTTACCTCATACCCCAGAAAGTTTTGGAGTTTCTTCTTCAGTATCCACTGATTAGACATCTCTTTTGGTTGTCCCTTCATGACATGAAGCATACCTGGGTATGTTTTTGTATGAACCATACCCTTGATCCAAGTGTACTTCCGCCTGATTTACGTCAAATTAAAAAGGAAACCACCAGTCAGGATAACATTTACTAAATTCTAGCAGAGTGAAATAGGGAGTTTCTTTTGGAGACCGTGCCGTCTCCTAATGCTGTCTGCTTTCTGAGAACTAAGATAATATCCCCGTCATCACATCGATAAAACTTCTCTTTTGGTCCGTTTATAAGGCTTTCCCCACTTTGTTCGTGAAAGAGTGAACAACTTGTTCGGGATTAAGCAAGCGAAATAACTTTTTTCGAAGAATTTTCTTCTGGAAACCCCTTTTTGTAAGTGTTTTACAGGTCATCACATGCCATGCATACAACAACAAAATTAACAGATCACCGGATTAAAACGTTCAACATAACTATATTCCTTTCTTTATTGCGCAATTGGTCCATACTCCGTATCCCGCGATGGCCACAACGCAACTCTGCTTAGTTCAGATTTATCGGCCAGTTGTCCAGGGGAGACGCACAAAATTGTAGACATCCTAACACTTGGGCACAAGTGCACGTTTTGTTCCTGCTCACTTTCCCCGCTAGATCAATTTCTTTTTCGACTCCAGTCTATCTGTTTGGACTTGTTTTTTTTCGGCTAACGCTTTTGAAAAACTTTCTAGTTTACTATTTGTACTTGCAACACTTTCACCACTCGCTTACTTTTGAATAGGTATTTCCAAAATGTCATCGTGATTGTGAGTGAAAATGCTTTTCGGAAATCGAATCCCAACTGGTCTCAGTTGTCATTCATTATTTGCGAATTTTTTTGCTGCAGCAATACCGTTGTTTCCTTATACGCTTACGCACGACTAGAATGAAAAGGTCAAGTCATGCAACTACGAATTTACCCACCCACTACTTGACTGTGGGAAAGCGAATTCGAAGTTTAGGTTCCTTATTTTGCAGCATCTGTAGAGCTGTTTCATTCGGCAAACAATCACGACAGAACTTGTCACTCTGCACGGGGCACGTTGGCAGAAGTTTACATTGAATGCGAGATTTCGAACTTTTAACCGGATCCACTGGTAGTCAAATTGATTTCCCGAATCACTGCTGAGTAGACGTTTCAACTGGGAAACTGAATTGTACAGCTGTATAAAATACACGATCACTGATCTTCCGAAATTGATCGCACGTGTCTGGGTATAACAGGTGTCAGATTGAAGGGCAACCTCAGGATTCGAAGCACCGTTCAAGTGTACCCAAGTATCCCGATACGCAAACAACCGGAATCACGATAGCGGTCCTACACCTGTTCGTCACCCAATACAATTCGCGATTTCAGAGGTTTATTTCTACATTTGAATGGTGGACAATAACGACGTGTTTCACTGTCGAATTCCAAGATTTGTTACGTCTGACGAATGAGAATCAGTATCAGACCACCCCCGGTCAGTGGTTTTGCAAAATGTGTTGTGGATTTTTCACCATGTGGCAGACCTGTGGGTTTAGGCTTTGCTGACGACTTTGCCTTGTTGAGAGATGTCCACAGAAGTCATCATGTATGGCTTGAAGTTTACTCCATCCAAGTCCAAAATACTTCTTCACGTCTAGCAGGGGGATCCTGTTGCATTTACCGCGCTCTATTTGTCCCTTTCTGCGGGATTGGAAACGGCTGCATTGCGGGCAACGGATAACGTAGAGTAAGAGGTTAACGAAGCTGACTTCCAATTTAGCCGCACTGCGTTTCTGTTATCCATAACGTCGGAGCAATAGTTGCATTGAAAACCGCCAGTTAAAGACGCTGATGTGTATGGCTCGTAACCGGGTTGAATGACGTCACGGCTGTCTGGAATGCTTTGGTGGCTCATACAGGAAAAACAAACAAACAAAAAACCCGCAAAATATCGTTTGGCAAAATTCACAGGAAAAACTTCCTATTTTTATTGAAATTTTTAGTCTCTTGCTATGATGTCTGTTCCAATAATAACTAATAATCCCCATCGAGACACTTGTTAATTTTAGTAATTTGACAAATCTTTATTATTTTGCTCGAATGAGCGGTTTGGGATGTGTCAGGGATAGCAGAAGTGAAAAATTTGTTGCAATAGGTTTATCGGTAGTCAAAACATGCCATGGAGATTGTTTCATAGCCTGTGCATATTTAGAATTCCACGGTTGAACGTGTTGCGCACCGTTTTTTTTGTTCAGCTTTGTTTGAATTTGTGAACCTGGACTTTCACAGTAGTCTTTCACAAAACGTTCTCAGTTAGACTTTGATCTTGTTTCCGCCGAACTTTATCCGTCGAGAAACTAGACTGTGCACATTTGGTAGGCAACATTGACTTGTACAGTCTTGATCAATACCGAGCGAATTTTCTTTTCTTACACCCAGGGAGAAAACAACCGTTTTGGGGTCCACACTAGAGAGGGCTGTTCAGAGTTCCTCTAAACCATATCCGCCTGGCCCCTAAATCTAAACTTAGAATTCATTAGTCAAAACCAACCCTGAGTTTAACGCTCCATCCGCCTTTGTTTACTTCAGCTCGCTCGGACAGCACAAAGGATGTTGGACTGTAAACAGTCACACATTAAGTGTGCCCGGTCCATCGGAGCCACATCAAAAGATCAATTCGATCAGAATATGTTTACTGACACCAAAAGCGCAGTGGTAAAACTCGGTTACTTACCACTTTTTCCCCACGACTCCACTGTTGTCTGCCGGAACACTGCTCCTCTATAGGGATGCAAATGTTTGGATCTCCAAGGTAGGAAGAAGACCTCGTGAGCCGGACCTTAGTAGGTGAGAAGGTCGACATTGGCAAACTTACTATGTGGTAGCACAATATCTCGTGCTACACCAGCAACGCATCCGTTGTTAGCTTTGGTCCAACATGAAAAAGCCGCCCAGACCCCTCAGTATGGAATGGGTAGATCTGTCCAACACCACCCGCAGGCGTAGTCGAATTTTAGAAACACTAAACCTATCGACTACTGTCTAATTGCCACCAGGAGTGAGTAGCGATGCAGATTACTCCAAACCGTGTGCGACCACTACTATTAGCTGGAGCACGTCACGTCGGTGCGTTCCGAATCAAAACGGGGCTCCCACCGTGCACTTGACAGTTAGGCATGTGATTCTCGTGCTCAATGGCCGGCAATAAAAATGAAATGGTTGTTATGCTTTCGGAAAATGTTGTCCATTTCAGTGTCAGTCTGCACATGTATCATGCCTTTTTGGATCAATCTCTATTGCTAAATCCTTTTAATGAGGTGTCACGGATACTTCATTGTGGATAGTGATGTTTGGAAACTGCACAGAACAAATTTGGAGGCGCTAGATTGACAGACGTCTTTTCCACCGGCCCATGTTTATGATAGTATATCGTAACGAACGGTTTGACAAATGAGGTACTGGCCATCAGGCAAATCACGGACTGGAGTTGAATGAACCATCACCCAGTCTATGGGCTCAGTAACTGTCTCATCGCAACTGTTGTACCGTTTCAACTTCTAGTGAATTGACTGTCAATTCAACTGGATTTCTCGAAGACCCAAGCGAAGCTGTCTGTGATCAGCGGCGGCTCTGGCTCGTTATGAGCTTACATTCTTAAGGCCCACTTGTGTCGCCACTCAGCGGCATTCGCATGGATATCGTGCTTGGTGCAGTGAACGTGACATTCGTAGGTAGAACCAGGTCACGTGAGGTACAGCGGTCGCAATGATTACGATATGCGGACGAATCGGGTCACGTGTGCAAGGCAAATCAGTTGGCAAACAGGGTGGCTAGCATCGAAACGGTTAGCTTTTGTTTGGTTTTTAACTGGTTGATCTGCTTTATTGCAGTCAGTGACTTCACTCTGATTTGCGATCGTGCGCACGATAATTGCCGGCTAATGCGGCGTAACAAAATTCGGGATACTTCTGTACTGAAAACTATTTGTTTTGCAAAAATGACTGCATTCGTCCTACAATTACCGTTTCTTAAAGGACGATTGGTTAGTAAACGCTATCAATATCATTTAATTCAATTAAGATCATTTATCCGGCATATGAAAAACTGAATGCCCTTTATCCATTCTAAGGATACAAAGAGAAAATCAATGCCGCAGTGATTTTATCATTTCGTAGTCTTCTTTTCAACTGCTTTCATCTGACAATCTGAGAGTTGTGCAGCGTTCTGCTATCAACTACAGTTAACGTGTACTGGTTTTAGATTCTGTGTAACAATGAATGGCTGTTGTCCACAGTGCACGCAGAGTCTGTGTCTATAGATTCCATGCAAAAAAGAACTGGGTTACGTAATCTAAATAGCCTGTCCTCGCTAAAAGTTATCATTGTGCAACATCGATTCATAAGACGAAATGGCGTTGACCGTTCGGTTATCATCAAATCTCTCTCCGTCGATGGTATCGGGTCCCGACCGTTGTGTTTTGCAACATCGATTAGGCGATTGAAAAGAATAACGCACTTTTAACACCCCGCGGTATTGGTCTTCTTTCCGTATTGCTCGGATATTTCCTGAGCGTGGATTCGAATGTAAGCGATTGGCATGTTTCACCTGAATGATCGAGCTTAAACCATGAAACTGAGAGGACCTGAATCTGGGCAGTTTTTCCATAGCCTTAGTCATTGCAACAGACATTTCAGGCTTTATGAGCTTCTGACAATCAGAACCTCACGAAAATCAACAACCTGAGCTAAGACCAACACAGATTTTCAAGTTCCACTTGACTGCAATTCGATCAGTGGGCGTTCTGGAAAAGGATGAAGAAAAGTAAGGCGAGCACTAATGCCTATAGAAATTCCGTGGAACCTTATTGAATTCGTGTTCTCGTAAAAATGGACTTCTCCAGGATTTCAGTCGACACTGAAAATGTGAGTCATACTGGAACACAGAGATCAAGTACACGGACGACGAGTGACGGATGATCAGACAATCACATGTTTCTGGCTACGAAGTCACCATTGATAGTCTCATTTTAGGTCGCCATAACTTTACTCGAAATAATCATTTCATTGGAGGTGAGATAGGTATAATTATTCGGTGCTGAGTGAGCCTTTTTGTGAGCACTTCAAAGACGGTAAGTGCTCTTCCCGTATCGATATCGGAGTGCATCCTGATCAGAGGACAGGTGTTGAAAAGCTTTTTCTTTTTATCCGTAGCGGGTTTGACTTAATCCAAAGGTCCTATTTGCAGGAGGCTGTTCACTATATGATAAACACTCCCAGTTACTATAAAACACGCACTCGACGCTAATTTACCGATATGTATTTACACAGCCTACGCTGATTCCACAAACACCGGATGCATACTGGCAATCGATGCATATCTAGCAGTGCTTCGATCTGAATCAGCTGTTATTTCTCATTATAATGTTTGTCTGGATTGATCACAAGTAACACATCGGTCATCGAGACGCATCAAGGGTTTGAACGGATCCGGCCTCTCATATGCTGTTATCACACTTGCTGCTTTTGCTTCGGTTTGGATGCCTCACAGCACCACGCAGTTGGAAGGAAAATGAATTAAGAACAACGGAAGAATGAACTCCACGTCACAAGTAAAGGAAACCATGTAGGCGAAGAAACAGCCAATGACCGCTGCAGTTCGCCATATCATTCCGTTAGAGAACCTCATGAGCTCAAACCTGCATTGCGAGCATATTTTGTTCTGCTTTTTGTCGCTTTTGGTGATCACAACAAGAACGAATACACTGCCACCACTGATTTGGATTTCGAGCCATATCCAAGCCAGCGACCGAGATGGCTCTACACATGATAGAAATTCTGTTAGCTTCATACTTTCTCCACGCTCTTCCTTCCAGCCAAGTCCAGGGAGTGCAAACAACGAGCAGAGCGACAAGCACTGAGCTGGCATTCTCAGTGCATGAACAAGCCATCGAAGACGGTTATGCAATATGGTTTTTTCCGGCAATTGATCGATCGTGCCAAGCACTCGGCTGCACACAGCGTTGCTGGTGTGCTACTTCCACCTAACACGGGCAATATTACGTAAGCAACTAGCATCAAATACGGCCAGGCGACGAACGTCTTCTTTCGGTAGGGACCACTCTTCACAACAATACGACAAAACGGGACGCACGAACTTTCCAAGACAGACTGATGTCTGGTCTTTATCGTGAGCCATTCGTGACGGAAAAATGGCGGCCTATCAATAAGCTCGAACACTACAATAAATTCCCTTTTAAACAACTGGGATCCCCGAGTGGAGAGAGAACTACAGTTTGAAGGGCCGATCTGAATATTCGGTCCAGCACAGGCACCGGAGAAAATCACCAAATTCGACGAGACCACAAATAAAACACCCAAATTCAAAATCCACTACTCAAAGGGTTCTTTTGGGACGAGGTTGAATAGACCGATTCTTAAATTTTCTCTCTTCATAGTTCCATTTTTGTAGTCTTAAAAAAAATAACTGACTTTGGATGGGATGATTTGTGAGTTCCTTGCTTTTCGAGAGTTGAGTGACGACCGATCTTTTTCAGCGATTTCTTTCTCTTTAGCACTGTACAATGACTTGATATTATTGAACCGGAAGTTCAAGAAAACATCTGCGTTGTGTTTTTCGGACAAGTTCGCAGTGGTTTCATGAATCGTAATAATTTACGCCATTCCGCTATGTCTGATTTCGCTCTGCCGATTAAGCTATGCACCTTCTTCCTTTGAGTATTCCTCCGCGGGAAACACCTATCGTGGAAGTTGCGCCACTTTCCCATGTCAGCCAAAATGTCTCGTTATCCGGCAATTATATCTCATGTTGCCAAACCCGAAAGTTTAATACATTCAACACTCGTTTAGTTCACCCATTTTTGGCTTCACATCTTTTTCGATATCAGCAAATGGTCACCTCAGGCCATTTTGTTGTCACCATACCTGTTAATAGGGTCCGTGTGAGCTGAAGTTAGTCAGAACTGTCTTTGTTTTCGTATGTGAATCGATTCTGTTTGCCATCTCCAGATAGTAATCGATCCCATACTCGCACTCGCTTGATGACTGAGAATGCCGTTGTCGATTTGATGTGTTCGCGCACGCATGCTCACACATACACAGAATTTGATCGTATCGTTTACTCAGAGATGCACTCTACGTACAGGTTCTGTCAAAGCTCATGCACCAAGCGTCGTATGAATAATTTCCTTTTCAGTTTGCAGCAGCTTTGGAAAGCAGATACTTAAGTTTGTATTCCTTTTATTCAGCAAGAACCGACGAATCTTGTCGATAATAAGCCGAATGCTTTGGAGTTATCTAGTGACCAAATAGGCTAGGAAGTTAATCGGTATCCCATTTTGGCCACCATATGTATGTCTTAACCATGACGCATCAAGTGCTCGTTGGGAAGATCAAAGGTAAGATTAGTTCACAGCACTGGCGCGTGTATTGGTAGGAACCCAGCATCATTGGACGCTGGTAGTGGGTGGGCCTGCCACTATCCTTCAGTAATTTTTTGCTCGTTCCCATGTGGCATCCAGCCTTCCCAAGGTGGAATTTCTTTTACTTCATGCTTCTAGAAGCTTTAGAATTTATAAATTAATATCCGTTGGATAGGAAACCTCCTTTAATTATCACTCCAAGACACGTAATATATTTTGGAAGGAATAAAGATTCACTTAGGTTTATGATTTTATATGAAGTGTACTTTTATCCGAACGACGTCGGATTGAAAGAAAATCAGTACTCAGCATGACGTATCAAATAAATTTTGGTAGAGTGAAACACCGGACTTCTTTCGGAGACACTGCCGTTTCCTTATATTGGTTACTTTTTTACAACGACACAATTCCCCCAATCCGGAGTGCATATTCTTTTGATCCATTCATACGGATTCCCCAGTTTTATTCGGGTAGTAGTGACCAACTTGGACGAGGATAAGAAAGCGAGACAACTTTTTCAAAGAAATTCTTCCTAGAAATGATCTTTTCACCAGTGTTTTTCACGTCATCAAATGCCATTTATTCATCAACAAAATTAATGGGTCCCCAGACTGAGACGCTCAGCATTTTCTACTATTGTGCAGGCTACCTATCTTCCCTGCTTTGTTATGCGATTAATTTGTGCCACACCTGGTGAAGCTTAGTAAGGTTTAATAAGAATAAAAGTAACCTTGCGGCCACGTTCGTGTATGATTACTTTCATCCATGAAATTTACGCTCTTGGAATAGTTTGTTACGATACGAATGGTGGTCTTCTTTAGTTTAAAATACTGGAAAAGACTCAATACAAAGTTTTTAATTGACCAATGCTTTGAAATCAGTTTCTTACACTACATTATGATGCTAAAATATTCTACTGTTTCTCGCTCACTGATTTACTGTCGCTGTAAAACTGTAAGCGACTAACGCAACGCGCCCGAATGACCTTGGCACAGGGTCACTTTTAATGTAAATCATGATCCTCTCCAAGAGAGGATTTCTCTGTTCATGATCAGCCATGAATAGTAGGTCCCAGTTAACGCGAAATTCCCCATTTGACAAATAATTATCTTCAGGCCGTAAATGCGTGCGTAATCATGGATAGAATACTTGATAAAATAAGTGTATTTGTTGAACAGGCGAATTTGTTATCATTTATCGAGACATACTAGAATAAATCCTCTGGCCATTCCAAAAACGTTTATGAAAATTCCATGCTCCAGAAGGGTTTAGTTTTTCATGTTCATATACTTTTACCAAAGTCATCCATGTTTGACTGGCGTGATTACAGTCTACAGACAGATATAATAAAGGACATGTAAATAAATTCGAAATATTTGCTGATGCTTTTTACACCTAGCAAGTATTAGAGCCTTAAGGATATTAACAGGAAGTTTTTGAATGCATCACAATCGGCGGTACCTGTGCAGTTGACCGACTTTCAAAACCAGACAGCACATGACAAATGCGGATGTGCTGTACCCTCTGCGATTACCTCATGTACATCTTGGGGCTCGTGTGTATGATTTCATACTATGATTTACAAACCAGATATCGAATCGCCCACCGTGCCGCATCACTTAGTGTTGGTGCTATGGTAGCTGTAGAAAACCGGTCTGGGTTGCTTAATCATAACTTATAACAGTGCGCAACCCCGCATGCTGTTTGAATTTCAGTTCACCTAATGTTTTATGACCACTAACCGTGCACCAGCTTGCTCTGGTTGCTGTCACACAACATTGTCTACCCACAAGGAAACGGAAACTAATGAAGGTTCAACTGGAAATGGAACAAGAATGGGAATTGCTTATCTCGTACCATAGCGTACCGCGAGTTAGGTAGGTATGCGCAAAACATGTCCCAATCACTTTGCTTCATTTTGATCCAATGCCTCTTCTAGGGATTGGACCTTGTTGCCTAGTTTCTTACCTCTAATCCATCGATTACCGAAAGGATTCTTCTAACATATTTTGCCAATATTACGAAGATAGTGGTATCCAAACGCCGAAACTCTTCTATCCTCGCTGACTATGTCTAGGAGCCGAAGAGCAAGACCGGTCTCATTGCTGCTGTATTGATCCGATTTTTGATAATTAACCGGATCTCACGCTGACACCGCAGATGTCTCAAGTTGGTGAATGCCAACCGAATTTTCCGTATGCGTGAGGATGCTTCGTTTGTTGTACGATCACTTATCTACTTCGACCCCGAAATAACAAGGCTGTTTTGATGTGACTCGGTCCTGCACAAGATGCGGTGTTTGACTCGTAATGCCACTTTTCACATGGAACGAAAAATCCGCTCTACGTTTTTCCATCGAAAATTCGACTTCGCCAATCGCGATTGAATCGATGGCCTTCCGCTTACCGGGTAGATGCTTGACGGTTGGCACATCCGTCCGACAAGCAAACTGTTACTGATTTAATCTCCTTTATGATTTTCTCGGATTATGAAAATCCACGTGGGTCTTTTACTCTGCCCATTTCAGTTCGAAGTTCCTTTTTGATTTTTCTCCCCTCTTTTATTGCCGATTTTGCTCACTGTTGGGTGATGCGGTGAAGTGATCAGACAAACCAGAACAGTGTTGTTTGATTTTGATAACCGCAAATACTGAGCTGAATTCAGCCGAACTCATGAACCGTAGGTGTGTGAGAGAATATCAGGTTAATTTTCGTGTGCTGAATCAGTTCATATTGCGAATCGAGTTGATAATCTTTTTAATTGTGAATGATATAATGTTAATAACACAGCGTTGTTTGTAGATGTGATGCGCCAACGTTTCGACTACCGTGGATAGTCTTTCTCAAGTTCCAAAATAGGCGTGTGCTACGCATCCTAAACTCCACTTCTGTAATCACTGCTCATGTATCCAGTGATTAAATTTTGAATGCTGGTTTCTGGTGTCGCGATTGCTCTAAACACGGCAACCGATTGTACACTGTTAGTGCAAGTTTCATCCAACAGTGTTTTCTGTGTAGTTCTGTCAGATAGTTCTGTGGACGCCAACACCATTCGACTGAAACGCCGAAATTTGCTAGTGTTTCTGTTTACGCTTACTGATTGCAGTTCTCCTGAAGCTGGAGATGAATTCCGCCGATACTTTTCCTGGGCATTTCGAAGTCTGTACTCAACGGACGTTGTTATTCCTGGGGCGCCCAACATTTGAATTAACCGCTTGGGAAGAGATGAAAAAGGCACGTCGGAAGCCCATTTGTTGTTCCAGTCTGTCGAATGGATGATGATCGTTCCGATCATAGACTGATGTTAGTAAATACGACTTTTTAACATAAATGGGTGGTACCGGCTCGCTCTATCCCCTCAGAGCCTTTGACTCAGATTTATTGTCGATGTCGTTAATCATTCCAAGACTGTCGATCATCCTGCTTCACACCTGTGAATTCTGGTCACCTCTTAATCCGTGCTTGCTTTGGGCCTAGTCTGCGATCGGACTATCACGAAAGCCATCTATCCTGCACAGTTGATTCTGGGTAACGATTACCGACTTCAGTTTCAGCCGGAGCTTTCAATGCGGTTATCGTCGCATCGAAATACTCAGAATCAAAACGGATTTTCATAGCAAATCAAATATGCTCTGCGTGCAGCTAAAAAGATCTAGAATCCAACTCAAATTGGCCTCACGAATGATGGATATCGTCAGATTCAGTCTCTCCGTTAGATACTCCCAGATCTGTCCCCGCAGACGCTGTACACAACGAGATGCACGGGTCCTCAGGATTTCAGCTGATGGGAAGATTAAGAATTGTCTGCGAGCAGTGGTGGATAAGAAGACTGGAAGGGTTGCTCCCATCGACAATGGGTATAGCATTTACCGATTAGGAATATTTGTCTACGAAAATCGGGTATATATGGGGTGATGGAGATGCCAGTCCTCTCTCGGAAACGATCATCGGTGAAGTGGATTTTTATAAAATCCATAGTACTGTTGAACCAGACTACAGTCAAGCGGATAAAATCGTGGCGTTTGAAGATGAAGGTCTCGGACTCGAATTCTCTCACCGCCTGTCAACTTTCCCACTTGGCAGCTTTCTGTTGGCCCTGGCCCCCTTCGTGAAAATGATGTATACTGTTATTTTCCTAATAAGAGAAGTAAAAAAATGAAAACTGTCTCTCGTTACTCACGGACGGTGACGAAGTGTTAACGTCGAAGTTAGCAAAACTCCTGAGGCCAATCTGGGCGAGAGAATGAATTCTTAGGTACTGATGTGAACCGGTGACTGTACCGATTTTCAGGAAAGGTCCCCATGGGAAAATCACAGCGTAATGAATTTAGTAAGCATCGCATCCAAACTGTTCGTAGGCATTATTCTCTGTCTACTGTCTACCACTCACGAAAAGCGTGTGCGTGAGAATCATGTCAGTTTTCGATGCTGTCGGAGTTGTGTTGACTAGATCCTCACTCTGCGACAGATCTTGGAACATTAATCCACCTTCCGCAGCCCGATGACTTTTGTCTTCCTTGGTCTGAAAGCAGCTTTCGACTCAGTCGACTGCACAGTTCTGTGGCGCTGTCTCTGTTCGAGGAGGTATACGAGATAAATCCATTTCATTTATCTATTCTCTATCTTTGATCAGCTGAAGCTCATGGCAGTCTTTCACGTTATCATCTTCTGACTTTGATTTGAATATGGAAATCCTCATACCCTCATGGGCGAATAGTGGCGTTGATGTCGGTTCTGACAATGAATTTTCCGGCTTTGAATATACGGATGAAGATCCTAGCAAGTTACAGTTTTTCCTCGATCGTTTGAACGACAGTGTAGATATATTTGGGATGTCATTTGCACATTCGAAGTGTAAAATGCTGTTGCATGACTGAATTAGCTGGAAGCCAAACCCTGTTCTAGGAGAGGAAGAATGGGGCGTTGTAAATAATTCTTGGTATTTGGGCATTTATATCTCGTCTGGTGTCGTATACTGGATGAAATATCTTCGCTCATGCATAAAATCTGGTGGTTTTTTGGTTATATCTGATTGTCGATTCGGGAATCAAATTTTCACCGTAACCATAGGATCAATTGTGCTATACGGTTTTGAAAAATGGGCGTCGCGAAATGTCAGTGCCTTGGGTACTAGTATCTTTGTTATGCTGACGGAATGTGGTACGATGGCTTTATCGATACCTCAGAAATTGTGCGTCGGTTGCGAAGTTCTTTGGTTGTCTTTAGAAGAAGCATCGTTTGCCTCGCTGTCAGCTATTCCTCACGGGCAGAATTGATTGACTGATGATCAGAGCTGTCAGTCTTTGATTTAATGAGAAAATATGAAGCCCTAACCGGTGAACTGGCTTGTGTAGTCCATTCAGACTTCTCGGTTGGGGCCAATGAGATCCCCCCCAGGCTAGGACTGCAGATAAAATAATATGGCACAGTGCCGCAGCTTGTAGCATTCTTGCACTTGGAATTGTTCCGCTTCTATGCGGTTGATTCTAACTACTGCCTTGCGCTTTTTCTTCCATCGTTTGTCTTTCATTAACTGTTAAGTATACGACAATTCCACGTCGGGTAGCTCAGTCGAGAACAAATCGTTGTACGGATATTGATTGCAAATATATGAACTGAACTGAAGCGGCTCTGTTGATGTAGATAATGAAATAGGATCTGCCACGCTTGTCAAGTGTTTACTGAATCTAAACACAAATCCTGGCTGAGTTTGAACCCGCGCATAGACATTGTTCCCCAAAGTGCTTCCTCAGCTGATCGGCTTAACGTTCACGGAGTAATTGAACATTTCATTCGAGGGCCACATTGGTTGGTCGTTCAGGTTGTTTGAGCACGTGGCATCCACCACAGTGGGAGGTTTACGAGTCCGAATCCCACCAGTGTTAACGACTTTTTAAATGAGGATAAATCCCTTAAATTCAAACGATTTGCAAACCTTTAGCCTGGTAGTCAATATTGTCCATTGGAATTACCAATCATCCAATGCGCGATTAGTATAATTATCGATTGGCGATTGTGAAATCATTTCCGTTTGCTTTATTTCGTGTAAAATTTCCTCCTGCTAGTAACAGATATTTCAGTTTAACCGAAAAGGAGAAAAATGATCGATTGGTGTCAGTCATTACTTGATCAGGTTATTCCACTTGTCCGGGCTCTTCAGTCTTTTTCTGTCTCATCTGATTGTCCGATTCCCACTTGAAGCCATGAGCACGCATCTTGTCCATCGAAAAAGACTGCGATTGCGGCAAATTCCATGTGTTCCATCCTGTTTCCGCTGGGGAATTTTTTCCTTTTTTATTCGGTTTATTCACGATTCTGCTGACCAGCAACGGTGTAAACTTCAGTCATCACATTGTCAATGGGCTTGCTTCGACCAGAAATATCGATCGTTTGGCTAAACGTTTTCTTCCCACTTCATGCCCGTCTAATCGAGTTGTTTTCCCCAAGAATAAACCAGTTGGCTATCATGTTTTTCGGTATTGTTGTTCTTTTTTCTTGTCCATGGATCTTTCTGAATGGAAATTAGTGACTGACTGATCGCAGTACCGGGATGATTGTGGGTCACACCGTTCCTCTATAAGAGTTTTATTTTTATTGGCTATTTATACTGCAGGGAACTAAACAGTTGATTTCAGTTTCTTCGGTACTGTTGACCGTGTGCTAACGATTTCTTTACCGCCAGTAACCTTTACTAGGGCATTTCTGCAGTAGAAGAAATCACTTTAAGTCCCCCCTCCACAGACGAAGTTCTTTTCCAGTAAATCATGTCAGCCATTAACTAGATCCTGCAAGTCGACGGGATCAAGGATAATGTGACTAGCGTCGATCATCCAAAGTGTGGCCACAACTCAGCCAGTTGCACTCCCTATATCAGCTTTTTGTCAGTTGAGCTGGCTATTCGGTCAGTCTACTCACGAGTTCTGCGTCCGACGAAGAAGGGCACTCTCAAGAATGGTACTCAACAGGCAGACAGTAAGGTGGTCTGGAATCCCGCAGAGATTATGCCAAGTATTTTGTATTGTATTTTATAGACCTTTGCCTACAAAAATGAAGCATTTTGGTCAAAAAAACGTGGAGAAAAGTAGGAAAAAAGTTACATTCGTCACCTTGTAAAAATCAAATAAATACTTCTCGAGGAATGGTCTGAGTAAATAATGATAGGTTGCTCAGGAATTCAGCTGGAACACGGTCAAGATGCGTGCCAAATATAGGACAGCGGAGTTCCCATAGATATCAATTCTAGAGGCTATGGGAAGAAAAGTGGATTGTGTTGAAATTTGAGGGCGGGACTTTGAAGGATTGTTGTACAGAGGATGGGTTTTTGAATTGGAACATTGCAAATTTCCTTCATTTACATAGAAATCGATCGAGATGTAGTGTTTTTATCAATGTGTTATTTTCAGTTTTCCATCCTTATTTTCTGTTGGTTATAGCCACTTCACCGATACATATATATATATTCTAGTGATATATATATATGTTTCTCACCAGAATCGAATCTGTAGCATCAGGAGTGTGCATGGAAGCTCTTCATCTAAGAGTCCACAGAAGAACCACAACTGTGATTCGTTGATAATTGTTTGTCAGTTGGACTGAGCCAACCTTAGGAACGAGGGCAGAATGTACCAGAATATACATATGTATATATAAAAGTAGCAACAAAATTTGCCCTGTCATTAGGCTTCCCAGATCACTTTGTAATGTTTTGTGAGGACATTGAGGAAAATCGAAGGTAGCGGTAATATCAATCCGTCATGTTTGGTGTGCATTTACCTAGGATTAATTGAATCCTCATTGTGAGCGTTCAACTCAAGTTCACTAGGATACCCTTCGTAAAACTAACATTGTTCCCGTGGTGATGCATCAATGAGTTGGCAATAACAGTTTTATCGATGCAGCAATATAGAGATAACAGTCAGTTTATACATGCTTTACAAAATTCGAAACTTCCCAATAGATCGGTTTATAACTCCGTAGAATGAGTCACATCGTTTTCATGTAATTTTAGAAGAAGGCTTCAGCAACAGCATAATTTTTGGGGGGCGGAAAACCCAACAAATGAAAACACGAAGATGTTTTTGTTTCTCACACCGACGGTCATCTTTGCCGAGTTTTTTGCCCTCAGTACAGTTGTACCGTATATCAACAAGATGTTTCACCTTGCTCTTGGAAAGGACAAAAGAGTCTCGAATGTTAGCTCATCCGGAGCCTGTACCGCACATGTAATAAAAAAGCGAACGAACTGCCTGAAAATCGAAATTTGCGTGGGTTTGACTTCAACTGTCGTTTACCATTGCCAACGCATGCAAGATATCGAGGTTTACACAAGCATGCGGCAAATATTGCTTCATTATTTTGTGCTTGAGTTCTTGACACTAAACGCTACCTTTTCTGACTAACTGCATTGAAAACTTCAATTGTCTGTCCATTATTAGTGCACAAAGGTAGTCATAACAACCGCGACGGTTGGTTATTGTTTATTTTGAATCGTAAGGTATGAAACAATGCGTTCTTTGTTCAATGTCTATCACGTTTCGGATATATATTGTCGTTATTCACCCGAGATCATCGAAAGTCATGTTTCAATAATGAATCCTATTAGAAATGCTCCCAAGGGTTCTCTAATTGCGATGACGTCATATCAGAGTGTTCATGTGTCCAAACTGGGAAACTTTCCCGTAAAATTCCTTCGTTATACGGGGGTGGAGGTGGGAGGGGAGACTGGCTACCGTAACTCTGAAACTTGGACTGACACAGAACCACATAAGGTCATACTAGGTCAAGTGTGGTAACGCGCAGGGCGACAGCGAGTTACCATGTACCACCAAAGTGACCGGCAGATCCGGGATTCCAACTTCTGACTTTTTCGGAGTGACAGACGCTCGATCCACTCGATCACCGCCGGCCGAGAACTAAAGCTATGATTACTCTAATAGCTCGGTTTGTCCATTGGGCTTCTGTGGTTCGGAACATGGTGTCTGCCCAAACCGATTTTAGCGAAAGTAGGCGGAATAATGATGAGTTGTATTCCTTGGCCTACTTGTAGTCACACTTCTTTGGATCCTACCGTCTGCGCTGCCTATCTCCTTACCATTTTTCTCGCTCTTAATCTTTTTTTCAAATGGGGATAGTGCTTACAGATAACAAACAGAATTACAAACCCTACTGCCGGTTAGTGATCAGTGACAGTGAGGTAAACAGCTGGGAACGAAAGATTGAACAGTAATTTCTTGCTACGTTATATTTGGAACAAGGAGCGTTTTCCGTTATCGTGGAATGAGTCACTGATTGTACCCATCTTCAAGAAGTGCACACGGGGTGCCTGTAGCAATCCTGGTAGGATTAGTTTAATTCCGATAGTTACTAAGGTGTTAGCTTCGATAATCCTGCGCCGTTTGACACCGAATCGCGAGAGTGATATCAGCAAACAACAGGCCGGATTTCGGCCAGGTCGAGGTTGCATCGACCAAATATTCACTCTTCGACAGATACTCGAAACGCGCCACACGCACCGCCGCCCTACGATCGTAGTTTTCCTCGACTCGAAAGATGCTTTCGACTCAGTGGATTGACCAGCACTATTCAGTGTTCTCCACCGGAAGGGTATGAAAACGAAAATGGTAAATCTGTTGCGAGCATTGTACTCGCATACCTATGGTCGCATTATGGTATACGGTGAACTGTCACATTCATTCGAAACGACTAGTGGCGTTCGACAAGGGTGTCCCATCTCTCCATTCCTGTTCAACTTCATCATGGACGAGGTGATGCAAGGTGCTTTAGGAGGTCTTCGGGATGTAGGAGTCGAACTGGAAAGTGGATGGAAGCTATGCGACCTAGATTACGCAGATGACGTCGTGTGCCTGTTCGAGTCTGCGGACCATGAACAACGGGCACTAGATAGACTGTCGAGATCGGTTGCTCGGTTCGGCATGTGCTTTGCACTTTCAAAGTGCAAAGTACTGTTACAGGACTGGACGACAACAGCGCCGAACTTGATGCTGGATGGAGAGGAACTCACGATTATGGGCCGTTTCACCTACCTTAGTAGCTGCGTGTCGAACGATGGTAGTTCGCGATTGGACGTAAGTAGGCGTATATCGAAGGCTCGTGCAGCTTACGCTGGACTGAAGCACTTGTGGCGTCGGCCTGATATTTCAGTCAAACTGAAGTCGAAAGGTCGTGTGTGCTGTGCCGAGGTGCGCTCAGTTCTGTTGTACAGTTGTGAGACATGGAGTATGTGTGTGGGAGATGTTCATCACTTGGGTGTTTTCGACCATCGATGTTTACCTACTATGGTTAGGATTGGATGGCGTGACCGAGTGAGTAAT
Source organism: Fasciolopsis buskii (assembly GCA_008360955.1). Classification (NCBI taxonomy): domain Eukaryota; kingdom Metazoa; phylum Platyhelminthes; class Trematoda; order Plagiorchiida; family Fasciolidae; genus Fasciolopsis; species Fasciolopsis buskii. The sequence continues at coordinate 159,064 of LUCM01008860.1, read as the reverse complement.
GTGGAGGTCAGGAATCTAATACTAGATGCCGGCTCTCAAGATACCTTATATCAGCGTTTGAAACCTAATAGACTAATTAGGTTGGGTCATATGTTGCGTATGGCGTACACTCGTCTAACATACCGTCCCCTGTTCTGCCTTCCTCCCACGGAGTCCATTAGGATGCTATGTGAAAGTCCGCAGATGACGTGGAAACGTGTAATGAGGAAATACACAACAAATTTAAGTAAATTAGGTGCTTGCGTCTTTGTCGTTGAGGTCCGAAAGACCCGTCACCTAGTTGTCTGGAGACACTGAAGTATATGACAGTGAACCGTGAACAGTCGCGATCGTATTGCCATTTTCTATTGAGTCAGAATGATTGACTGATTGCACTTGTACGGTCAGACTGTGTCCCGTGTGTTGGCCACAGCAGCGTCCTATCTTTTCCTGCCTTTGTAAGTCCACTCCCTGTTCCCTCTGGATATTCACTCTTTTTATAGAAACGTGTAACTCTGGGGAAAGGGCAACGGTCAGCGAGGCTTGCCTTGTTGTTTAACGCTAAACTGTGATAGTGATGCAATAATTTCTTGCCAATAAAAAGGCAGTCACGTCATAGAAACAAAAAGAAAACAAATGTTACCAGGTTTTTGGCATCTCGTCTACTCTTCTGAGTGAATCACTTACTTAATCCAAACTGGCAACTGAATTGTTAACGAATGATAATAATACTTATTATACAGCTCGTGAATAAAGTTCATTTTACTGATTCGACATGGTTCGTCTGATGTAGCTTATGCTATATTAATTAGTGAGAAGACCATCGTAATACGCTCTTATTACGGTTGTTTTATCTCGAGTAAGACGTATCCAGTGCAGTGCTCTTCCATCCGCTGGGGGTGATTAGGAATTACGATTAGGACAAAGGTTCTCGCCGGGGACAGTAGATGCTAGCGGTTTCTAGCGAAAATGGGAACTGTTACACAGTACCTTGACATACTTGTCAATGGCGAATTCGGGATTGCAAATGTACGATCAGGCGGTTGATGACAATACAAAGTGCATGCTTTCCAGAAGGTGTTAAGTCAACTCTGCGCTTGTTTGTCATGATGCGTTTGATAATAAATCATACGGAATTTCGATTTTAATAACTATGCAAAATTTTCTCCATCATCATCATCATCAACCGGATATGCACCAGATGGTTCGTCCTTCAGCATCACTATTGAATTCATAGCGGATAATCATGCAAAAAACATCAAATTGATCGGGGGGGTTGTGTTCGGGCCTTCTCGCCAATTTGCTCTGTCGGAACATGTTAATGTAACTGCATATAAACTGACCCGTACGCAGCATGTGCGACAGAATTTGACAGTCGTCCATTGAATGGTGCAACGGTGTTTCTGCTCTTTTTTGATCAAATGAATAAAGCTAAACAATCTGCTCTAGGTTTCCTAAACAATTCAGTTATCTCGATTTTGTGTAATCCGTCATAGCATCTCGTCGATTTGACGACAACAGACTCCTATTGTGCTAATTTTTTCTGCCCTATGTCGTTTCGCTATCAATCCTATAATCTTATAGCACATTTGTTGGTTAACGAATTTTACTGAAATCAATTTGATCCAAAAATCCTGTCCTAATCGTCCGGAATGCTTTGCGGAAATGATTTAATGTGCAGTTTGTAGGCATCTACCACGGATTATTCTCCCACGAATCATAATACGATATTGTCTTCTCGCTTTGTCTCCTCCAATAAGCAGGTGATTCTATACAAACTCCCACATTTTCTCCGTCGAAACGGAATGGTAGCGGTCTCCGTGGCCCCCCTCTCCATGACTGCTATTCGGCAGGTGCTCCTCTCTCCCAATCTGAATTGTTGTTTGACTAGGTTTTATTCTGCCCTCATGAAGACTGGCAAAAATTTACCCTCGGTATCTCGTGGCGCATGAGTAGTTCTTAACCAGATTGTTTCTTGCATCATCGATTATTTCATTTCTTTTCGCATTTTCTCTTTTTTCTCATTTTCTCCGAAGCATTTTTCCTAAGTGGTGGATCCACATTGCTTCCAATTGTTTGCTTATCCTCGACTATGCACATCGGTTTGTGAAACAGGACCAATGAACGAACGTGAATTGTATCAGCGTCGCGTTTACCATTATTTGATGGAACTCCGAAATTTGATCAGCCGATGTCCAGTGTGAGTGATGAATTTGAATGCTCCGTGGTCTGTGAGCCGCGCGGGTATTCCGATTTTTTGTGATCCTTTTTCCCATTTTAGGGTCTTATCCACTCCAAACCAGGATGGATGAGACTGAAATTCTCACCACATTCAAATTGATCAACTAGGAAAACGTTATTTTTGTTAGTTACCACGTGACAGTCTTTTAGAACATTTTTTCTATGTTTCGTGCTGCGCCAAGCCGTTAAAGCTCCGTTGATGTTCACGACGGTTATGCTGTGTCGTTTCGTTTCTGCTTCCTTATTGTTTTAAAATCTTGCTCATCACTATCGCTATCTCTAATGCCTTCGGTCAGTCTTCTCGATTCTTGTTCAATTCCAGCCCGCCTGATCAAGCGATAACGATCAAATGGCCTCTGATCTCTCAAGACGGTAGCTCCCATTTATTTATCATAATCGAGCAGTTTATATTGGTCCACACAAGGTAGCTCGTTAGGCGATTGTCACCCGTCTGACGACCTCATCGTCCTTGGTTTTCATATCGAATGACGCTCCCGTTCCCCTCTGAGCATGTCACAAAATCAGACCACCTTCAATTCTTCCAAGGACTAGGGTATCTGGTTGGCTTCGTGCTTACTCTCGGCTTGCAGTCGTTTCATTCCCAAACCCCTGTGTTGTCCAACTGACATCGGAAGCATTTGGCCGTCAGTCCTGTTCTTCTAGGTGTAGTCGTGCTTCACTCTTTTATGATTCTTCGGACCGCAGCAAAGTGGCCTTGCACTTTTGTTGTCCACACTTAGCCTCCCCTTAGGCACACTTGGTCAAAAGATGCTACTCCTAAACACTGAATAGACTCTGCGAAACAACGAAGCCACCTATCGTCTCTTGTGGGAGCGGTTAGTTGTGACTCATCTTCAAAGTACACATTTCGCCTATGGGAACGCATCGTTCTCACGCAAAACTGTTCCTTGTGAAAAGGCAATGTTCCAAATAGTAGAACTAATTTATCAAAGGAGAGTTATATTTCACAAGTACATCAGGTTCAAAATAAAACATGATCGTGCACAAGATATGTGTTCTACCATTAAACACGTCGGTCGTATTTGGCACTGAGGCAGTACTTCTTTGTCTTCCTAGAGCTGAGTATTAGGAAGTTTTCAATGCCTCTGCAAAACAAACGTAAGTCTCAGCTTGCGAAGTTATCCGTCGTAGGAGAGTTGTTCGTTGTGTGGGATTAGCGGCCTCGGGTCATATAAAATAAGTCAGTGCTGGCAAACGAATGGTTGAGAATCAGTCCTTACGACGCTTGCTTCCCGCTCGTTCGACTCCAATTCCAGTCCATTTCGATGAACTTGTAGGTGGCGTGCTCCTACTCATTGCTAGCAAAGCGAACAAAATATACAGTTGTTCGTTGGGCCGTGATGTTCTGCATCGGAAATCAGCTCATAAACTATTTTCTATTGCGTTGCAGTGAACATTTCATTATGGGCCAGACCATGTCTTGGCCTTTCGGTCTGCTCACGACTGTGACGTCAACCCGAATTGAGACTCACTTACGGACTAACCGGTCATATTAATGTGCCATGTTCAGTGAAATTTGGCAAGTTTTTTATGTTGGTTTCAGGGACTCACAAATGCATAAAGTCCATGTTGAACCAATAGAGAATATTTTCATACGGCTCAATAGTCATTCCACTTGGTAGCCATCTGTTGGCCCCGGCCCGTTTCCTGCAAATCGGTGTGAAATTTCGTCTCATTAATAAATGAAATAAAAAAAACAACAAAGATTATGGAAAGCCGACACAAGCCGTTTGTTAAAGAAAATATATGAATCATGCACACCGGGTTGATAATTTCTTTCAGTTATTGGAAAAATGTGTTCGTCACATGAGGTCGATAGTTTGTCCAAGTTATACTTCGAATCAATTCTTTGTTGGTTTATTCATCGTGAATGGATGAAATTGGTATGAAACTGAGTTCCCTACATTATTTCTTGGTGTTTCGCTCCCTTTCCTACCGGAAGTGATTGAAAAATGATCAGTTTTATGACTTGCCGTTGTCTGTTAGTTCGAGTCGCATCCAAAAATCTCAGCAGTGTATCCTGCACAGCTAGAAGCAAAAAATCAACGATGATTGTTATTGGCTGACTGGAGTGCATGCTAGCTGGCTTAGTCCTCAGGCAGCATTCAACGAACCGCCCATCAAATCGGTTGTTAGTGGTGGAAGAGCTGAATACAGTCTCACTGACCGAACGACAGCAATGGTCGAGAACGCTAAGCGTTTCCTGCCAGGACGCGCCTTTTAAAATGATACAAGCCTGTCTATCATTAATGTAATGAATTTGTCGTATTTCGTCACCGAAAAAGGGACGTAACACTTGTTTTTCGCATTTAGTGCTCAAGCCGACATGTTGAATCTGATTATTTCGGTCATCTGTTGTACCCGTAGCTCCAACCCCACTACACTCTTGATCTGGAATCGCAAAAGAAGGAACTCAATTTCCATGTCAGCTGCCGACTCTCAACAAGGTGAGAGCATCCGTTTCCATTCTTGTCTTCCAAATCATTTTGGCTGACCACAAAGTAGGAGCCCGGCATCTCACATAATGCTTCCGTTTTCTTTTCTTTTCCCTCAATCTCTCCTACAATCTCTTTTTTCGCCGTGTTTCTGATAACACCATGTCGATATACAGATTGATGTTCAATACTAAAAACACTAATGCTAGTAACGAGCAGTTTGACAATTCTTTCACCCTCAATTTATTGTTACCTTGCGAGATTTTTGGTTCCATTTGGTCTCCGTTCGCCGCAACAATCGGTCGGAATCAGTACTGTTTGAGGATCCTATTGGTTCCCATCCTGGATTGGGATCACACAGTCTTCTACCTCAAAAATCTAATCCATCCGGAAGAAACACTCGTGCTGGATGGCAGGTACCTCTTAAATGCACCCCTCCAGCCGAGATGTCCATTCTAGCATTATTGAGTACCAACATCCGTTCTTTGTTTACGAAAACATCGCCTCTGTCCCTTGTATTCCAATCGCCGAGTCATGTTCACACGTGTCATCTACATACAGGAATCGTGTCTGAATCCGGATATTTCTGATTTGCTCGTGTCGATAGACAGCTTTAGACTCTTCGAGTAACACAGAGTTTCGAGCAAGAAGACTGGATGTAGTGTGACAGCATGCATAAACTCCTTTTGGTCAGGCAAGCCAGAAGTCATTTATGCATGCTTCCTAAATGGAACTGACGGTCTCCTAACACAGTGTCATCCCAAGCTTCCCCGTCATATCAGCAGGATTATAACAAACTTATACATAATCCCTTTTAGCTCACAACACATCACAACTTTTTTCGATTCTCTTCTAGCATTTATTCTTCCTCTTCTTGAGGATGGTCTGCATGATATTTCAGATTTCAACCATGCATCAACCGTTCCACTGATTGTGTTTGATTTGACTGACTTCTGTATTTCTCCCACCAGAGGTGGTTCCATTTTAGATAGAGTTATTACCTACCACTTTGATTTCTTCTCCCTGGAACTACCTGTTCCCATCTCAAGTGGTCATTAACTGCATTTGTTAAGGCCCAAGATATACCCTCGGTCGGCCTTCCATTCCTTCGAGCAGACAAGTCAAATTCACATTCGTTCTCATGATTTTTCACACGATGACCTTACTCTTCGTCAAAAATTCCTTTCACACGCATCTGCTTGTTTCTATTTTGAATCCCTGCTCAATGACAACGTCAGACACTTTACAAAGATGGCCAGGGCGATCATTGATATTTGCTGCCCTTTAGAAACCCTTTTCGATTCAAATAGCGGTATCTCCCACGTACTGGGATCGCTAAGGAGACTCAAGGAGCATCACAACATATCCTGCAATAACTCGCGTGTGCAGTACATTTCCATACTAATAAGAGCTGAAATTAAACATACCGATATGGCATTCGCCGGACAACTCTTGAGAGGTAACAGCCGATCGCTATGGCAAGGCATTTGACTGTTCTACAGTAAGAATGAGACACACGAAATGTTCTGTGGATATAGACAGCATAAGTCAAACTTTCTTTCATCCTTTTACTTACACAGCAATCACATTTGGACAGGATGATAATGTAACAGTTACACGTTCTTCTCGAGAAGAGGTATCTGAGGTTCTCATTATCACAGGAGTTAGTCCTGACAATCTGCCTTCAACTTCTTAAAGACACGGTGTTGTGGACCTGACAGATGCATTCATTTTTTCTGATTAACACATCCCGAACCTCGTCTTCTATCCCAGACTACAGGAGACACGTCACTATTGTTCCCATCCCAAAATCTAGCAGTTCTACCATTTCAGTTCAACAATTTCACCCTATTGCTTTGGCATATTCAAGTCTCAAACTAACAAGACGTGTTGTATTTGAGCACCTTCGTTCTTCTATGAATCCTCCTAGCGACCCCTCTCAATTTACTTAAAAATTTAACAGGTCCACTTCGGACGCGTTAGCCTCCCTTATTCATCACATTTGCGAATAATTAGATGCCTCGATGAAATTTGTGCGTTGCATCTTCTTGGACTACTCGTCGGCATTTGATTCCGTCCCATGGTCTCTTTTACTTCACAAACTGCAAACATTTGGTTGTCCCAGGCCCTTATTAGTATGGCTGTCTGCTTACCTTTCTAGCCGAACAAGGTGCACACGAATGGGCGGTAGAACTTCATAACTGTTGGTCAATACTTCTAGGTATCGGTTTCGACAGTACCATTAGTTAGTTGGTATTCGTACGCAGTAGCAGGCTAAAATCTCGTTGGCATGGTTCAGATATTGAAAGCTTCAAAAAATGGTGAACGATACTCGGAGCTGCTCCACTTACTTCTGCATTTTCAACCTGTCATTTCAGTTTGTTTGAGGAAGTGCAAACCCAAACGTCCAAGTCTTTTTAATTTAACGACCGAATTCTCCGAGGTCCTTAGAAGATGGAACCACATACTAATACCTGCGCAATTTAGGCATAGACCAGACACTTCTGATTTATCCCCAGAAATCACCGTGTCCACTCCGATTAGATCGAGGTGAGCTGTATAAGTCGGCCACTCACCAGCACTTCCAATTGACAGCAACAACATAGAGGCAGAAAACGAAGTGTACATCCAAGCAGCGCGATTTCACCTTGTTGCTCACCGTAGAAAGTTGAAAACCCAGTCGGCTACTAGTTTCCGGTTCACATTTGTGCTTCTTTGAGATCCTACCGCTGACATCCTAGTCCCTGTAGAAATGTAAACGATTCGAATAGTAGATCCACGGAAGTCCTCGTTCGCCTTATTCTCTGTGCAGCTTGATCTAGTCGGTCATTGTCCAACCCACTGCTTTGAATTCTTCTAAACCATAGCGTTACCAATACAACATTAAGCCACCTTGTGTCTTGCTGCATATTCGTTACTGACTCAGAGTACAATGACTGCATTCTCGAATTAGAATGATTTACATTATCAGTCACATTCACTTGTCGGGATTTCGGGAGCTTTACTCGACCAACAGGGTGTCTGAACTTTTGTATAGTATGATTTTTTGCGTACAAAGTAATGTTGCATTTCAGTCAAAAATAGCAGTGGAAAATATGGAGATATCGACACTCACCATCTTGCATGAACGAAAAAAACTCATCGTGTAAATGATTTGTACTCAAGAATTCAGCTTAAACACGGTCACGGTTTGTGAAGATGCATGCTAACTATAGAACACTGACGTTCCTGTAAATGTCGACTCTAGAAGGTATGGAACAAAAAATGGATCTTGTTGAAATGAGAGCGGGACTTTGAACGATCGTTGTGCAGAGGATTCGTGAAATCTTACAATATTTTGTCGGCAAATTTCTCAAATGCTGATAAGTGCTGATCACAGATTGAAGAATAACTCAGTTGGTGATATGAAAGACACTTCTCATAATTGACAGCCTGAGGCGAAGAATTCTAAAGTCTTTTTCAAGGAAGCCTGCAGAAATAATAGCACAGTAAAAGCTGAGAAAAACACACTAGTATACAGACTGGGAGATGGTTGCTTTGTTTCACTTTGTAATGCCGAAGCTTTCTGATTTGAAATGACTACCCTAGGAGATTTCTTTACACAGGTAGAAATGAGAAGTCCACTTCGGATTTTGGTCAATATTAACTAGATATTTAACAGAATCTACTTTGATAAGTGTTTCTGAGTCGACAAATAATGATTTAAATGGGTAGGCTGATCAAGATAAAGGGAACAGACAATCGAAACATTTAGATTTGTTGAAACTTAACCCAGCTTGTGGAGAGACAAGGCAGATACAATATAAGTTGCTGGGAAAAACCTCAGAAAATCATCGTCGCTCAAAACAGCTTGAGAGAGGGCAACATCACAAGCATGACAGGGAGAGCCAGTTGATAAGTTACTGGTGTAAGTAGAGAATAGATACGGTGAAAGAACAACACTCTGAAGCACGCCGGAATTGTTGACCAGCAGTTTTGCAGTTCTACTGCCCATTCGTGTGCACCTTGTTCGGCTAGAAAGGTAAGCAGACAGCCATACTAATAAGGGCCTGGGACAACCAAATGTTTGCAGTTTGTGAAGTAAAAGAGACCATGGGACAGAATCAAATGCCGACGAGTAGTCCAAGAAGATGCAACGCACAAATTTCATCGAGGCATCTAATTATTCGCAAATGTGATGAATAAGAGAGGCTAACGCGTCCGAAGTGGACCTGTTAAATTTTTAAGTAAATTGAGAGGGGTCGCTAGGAGGATTCATAGAAGAACGAAGGTGCTCAAATACAACACGTCTTGTTAGTTTGAGACTTGAATATGCCAAAGCAATAGGGTGAAATTGTTGAACTGAAATGGTAGAACTGCTAGATTTTGGGATGGTGTCAGGTCCACAACATCGTGTCTTTAAGGAGTTGAAGGCAGATTGTCAGGACTAACTCCTGTGATAATGAGAACCTCAGATACCTCTTCTCGAGAAGAACGTGTAACTGTTACATTATCATCCTGTCCAAATGTGACTGATGTATAAGTAAAATTTAACACGACAACTTGTGGTCTCGTCAGTCAGATCAATTTCCTATCAGCTATATAACAATCCCTAGGTCATTTTAAGCTGCAATATACTTATACACTCCTCTTTTATCATATACAATCACTTCGTGTCTTTTCTTCGAACAATTTCACTACGTGTTTCTGCCCTCCGGCGTGCTAATGCAGTGGATCTGGTACATCTTGCTGATACCTGTTTTGCTAGTGTCTTTTATCTGTTTCTCTTACTTTGTTTTTTGGTGATTCATTGTAGATCATCTTCAGGTAGGAAATCGCGGTCTCATCAATTGGTTGCATTTCGGTTGAATTTTCGTCACGCATACCGACTACTCGATTGTCATTCGCCGATTTGAACCATCTCTCACATCGACTTGACATTCGCTTGTGGATCAAAGACTGAGTTCACACTGCAGTAGTTAGTCGGTACTGCCATAGTGCTGCGAAACATAACTGTCGAAAGCAGAAGATATGCGGAGACTTTGGGTGTTTTAGCACCGTTGTCTTGATAGTATTTGTAGAATGTGGTGGGAGAATTGTGTGAGTAACTCTGTGGTTAGACGTAGGATAGTGTAGGTCCTAGGGTTAATCTTTGACTGATTCACTGAATAAGAACAGGTTAAGGTGGTTGGGACATGTTTTGCACATTCCCACAGGAAGACTGCCTACCTCGTTGTTCGCTGTTCTTCGAAGCGAGTGTTTGTTGCCGGTAGCCAATCCGTGATATGGCAAAAACGTTTGGAAACTAACCGGTGGATTGGCTCGTGGAGGTGCCGGGTTAGAGTCCCCGAGATCCTCGTCTTCTGATAGGCTATTGTCTCAATGTCGCAGTCAATGGGTTCTTGCATTCGAAATCTTTCTTATGTATAGTTGTTTAACTTGTTATTTCGCAGTTGATCTTTCGCTATTCCTCGTTGTTGTTTTTTGTTTTCAGTAGATGGTGTTGTGAAATTGCAATCAAAATCAGGGCATCCTAGCGGAAGGTTAATAGTTGTAAAAACGATAGTGAACTGGTATTTGTTTCACTATTTTTCGTTCACTTCGCTTCTGATTGGACAATATTGTGGTGTCCGGTGACCAGTTACGGTGTCTTAAGTTACACCAGTACTACACGGCATAGCACCCGTTTCTTGAGATTCAGCTTGTGTAACCCATTGGTTAAGATGTTCTTCTCCCATCCATAATCTCAAACAAGAACCCCATTTGGATCATGATAGATGTGTGTCGTTGGTAATGCCAATTTGTTTGATTTCTGTAATCATGGAAGATCGATTTGGTTTTTATGCTGATTTACCGATAAGTTGTTTTTTTTGGCATGCTTCGTACATGAGTGCGGTAAACTGGGCAGATCTCATAACAACTAAGGATCTAATAGCGTGGAGGACGTCCCGGCAAAACCGTGACCCTGAAACTTGGAATGGTACAGAAACACATAGGATCTTATTGGGTCAGATGTGGTAACGAGCCGGATGATAGCGAGTTGTTGACCTACCACCAAAGTGATCGGCGGGTTTGGAATTCAAAAGTCTGGACTTTTAGGACGACAGTTGCCTTGTTCATCCAACCACTGCCCCTTTCTAGATTTGAATCTTTTCTATAAAAATATGGTACTAGGCGAAAAGATACTAGCGATAGTATACTTTCTAGGTTTCCAGCGTGTAAAATGTCCCGAAAGGAGTTTAGGAGGAATTATGAGCCACATTCAACGGTCAGCTAATTGGCAGGCAGTACGCCACAAATAGTCTTGGTTGTTACATCTGTGCGATGAAAATGTTAGTTATTCGCTTGTCTGTATGCCCTGTTTGTTTTTCTCACTGTTTCTTTACGTCATGGCAGTTCCTCTGTTCATCAAACGGATTGGTGTGATTTCAGTTGGCATGTGAATCAGGCAGCTTAAGAGTGATCATTTCTATCTAAATTGCGACCACATCGAGTGACAAGAGGGCTCGTTTTTGGACTATTCCGAATGTTTTGACCATTCGTAACAGTTTTGATGTAAATTCGAGTGAACTGATAGAATCTCGAAATAAAGTCGAGAATCCCATAGCTGACATCGTGTTTGCCGATTTACACAATGAGAGTTAGTTCGAGAGACAACGAATCAGTCGCTGAACCAAGCAAATTACGACGCGCATGCACAGGAGCACACACTCGGTCAGACCATTTTTTCCCGGAGTTATCTAGTTGTGACTTTTCCCTGCAAATCGTTCTGAAAAGATAACAAATGTGACTTGTTGTCGGTATCGTAAATAGTTCGTTATCTTTTACCAAGATGCAAGAAAAGTTCGTATCAATTCCGGGACGAGGGTCACGGTCAACCAAGCGCAGCAAAGCGGGAAAATTGCCCGTCGATGAAATGGTTTGAACCCGCAAACTTCAGGTTGGAACGCCGCGATATTGACTGCTTGGCCAGTACCATCGTGACCTTCGAATCGTATACCTCAGAGATGAAATTTCAGGAGCCATTATTCGCGAACCACTGTCAACAACGGGGATATGCATTTCCTCGATATTAGTTTATATTTCGCTGATTCCTGGTCAGCTCTTTACTATGATAGCAGACTCTTCGAAAAACTATCTACCGAGGATTTATATTAGGACTTGCCAGATGTTTACTTTACGATGACTAATGTAACATCTGCCTATTCACGTCTCTTTTGAAATGCGTCAAATGGTGAATTTCGATCTCACCGAACCCGTTTCTTCCTTTCCTTTTTCTTTTGCCCATTTAGTGATTTACAAACCGGCATTTCCAATGAAGTACTGACCGAAGTTGCTCATCTGTTGGCCGACGGCAGTGTATTTGATCTGGTCGCCGAGTTGGCCGAAGCTCAACGTTCGGAAGAGCAGGTCTTGCACAAACAACTAATGGATCTGCGATCCGATCATTCCGGTACGTTTTAATTGTGCTATTTCTGATGTGCGGTTCATCTGTACCCAATCGTTTCGGTTGTGTTGATTTGATTACGCCATAACCTGTCTGCAACTCACCGTTCTGCATGATTAGTACAACGACAGGAAAGTACGTTACGTAATTTGTGGAAATAAAAGCTTTACTTAGCTTATACAAATCGATGGTGAAACAAGGACATTTATGATCGTTTAACAATTCGGGTGTAATAGCACACTGACTGTTCGTTTGTTACAGCCTCCGAATGTTCTCGAGAGTTTAGTTGTGCTGGCGGAACGGCTGACTTACGGAAGAACCGGTGCTCCACTCTGTTCTGAGTCTGCGATACAGTGTTGAAGCTGCGTGATGTTCATTCGCAAAATAGTGGTGAGATCTCCACCGATTGACTCCGTTACGGTGAAACCGGCTCGCTGAAGTGACTGGTTTCCTTTCAGTTAGGGAAGGAGCCTCCTTGACCGGTTGGTTTTCGTTCTGAAGGCGTCTTGTTGTCGTCGATTTTTGTCTTCGGTATTGCACTCTAATGCGTGGGGGGCTTGGATCATTGTTCACTCCTGCACATATTTGCATGGTCGTGTTTGTTATTTAAGTGCGTATTGGCCTCTTCGAATCAGACACATTTCCGTCTCTTCTCGTGCACGGGATGTTCTGAAGGTAGCGCCAGGACTGACGCCTTTGGTGTGCATTCTCATCTATCCTTCTGCTAATAGAGGCCTTTGCGTTTCTGTTACGCACGCGGGCGCAAGGATAACACACACCGATCAAACAAGTAACGGCGTTCGAGCCGGCCAGTCAGTTTGATGTCAAATTACTGAGTCTTCCGCTTATTTCATTGTGGTTCATGCCACCCATGCAACTCACCCATAATCAACCCACAGGCTTTGCGATCAAATGCCCAAGGCTTGTCTTGCTGGTCGGGCACACTGAAGTTGCAACGGACGCCAGGACGATGATTGATTGAAGGACCGTCATTCCGCTCGTCTCCGTGATATTTTACGATAGCAGTTGATCGTACATAGAGATGCAAGAAATAGGGGGAGAGATTTCTCCCTAGGCCTCACTGGGCGGCAATACACCGAGCGCGTTAATTCATATGCGGACACTAGACTAAAAGTGGCCGGAATGCGTAGAGTTGATTTAATGTCCGCTGATTGGGCGTTTCGGCCAGTAACAATGATGATCGTCAAAGCCTTTGTTAGTGCGCAAGGACAGTCCAGATCCATACTCATCGCTTAGGGAAACTATAAATCTACGATAACTTGACTGGATCTTCCCGGAATTTTCCCATGGAACAAGATATTTAAGCGGGTAATACTTGCCAACACTCGGGACAGCAATCGATTATCTCCGTAGGGATCATCTCGGTCGCAACAGAAATTCGAAAACGTTTTGGCATAGCGTTTCCAGTGTTGCTCAAACGCTTGTGCACACCATGGGTGCTGAATTTCACTTCGTAGTTGTACATTAACTATTTTTAGAATAGGAGTATAATTTTTCAGTGAACCGTCCGACGAGAAGTTATCTGTTTAATTTTGATGTACGAGACAGCTGACTGATCGGAATTCGTGCATGAGTCAGCTTACGGTAGCTAAGACGTAGTCAACGTATTATAGGTAAACAGAGAACTGAAATATTTTTGTGGATTTGTTGTTTGACCATATCCAAAAGACGTCTTCTAGGATTGGATCCAAAGGAATTCGCATGATCACTTCGTCAATTTACCTAAAGACCTTGGCTCAGTAGCCTTAGCGTCGCCCCAGTAACCGAGAGGTCACCGGTCCAATATCGACTCGTAGATGCGAAAAATTCAAACAGATTCTTTGCTGCCTATAACACTCTTCTTCGTTCCTGTTTGAGAATCCTGCATATTGAGAATGGATCATGATAAATATGGTCTTGCACGATATATCGACCCTTTGGCTGCAGTATAAGGTGTTTAGCTCATAAACTTTTCTTCACAGTGTCCAGCTTCTGCTAGAGCGGAAAGGCGGTGGATCTACGTTGTTGATGAATCCGAACAAACATGTAGCCTCTGTACATTATTTCTTCCTAGTTTTCCCGAGTTTGTTGAATACCGTTTGTGAACGACGGATCTGTTCGGAAACTTTCTTTCCTTTTAATCCTTCCATTCTTGTGGGCATTGGTGCGATTGTGCTCCCAAATAACCACCGAAACCGGAGCACAACAAATGCCCAGTAGCTGTTCTAGAAGCGATTTGAACTTATCAATCAACAAATTACTCGTGGCGATCAACATCAGCAAGTGGATAGAGTTTTGGGGCTTACCACCTCTGCCGATAGGTAACCAAATAGAAAATTTTCTCTATCTTTTCAACTTCCCTATTCAATGCAGAGGAAAGATATATGGCAGAAAAAACAACGCTTTTCTTATCTTCTTTTTTCTCCCTTTCCCTTCCCGAGAACTCATTTGCTTTCGGATCTCTATTTAATGTTTGCTAGGCACAATCTCTGCACCTGAACCTACGCGCACACAAACAAATACGCACATCATCGAAAGTAATTTTGACTTCAATCAGTCGATCAATAAGTGTGTGTGTGTGTGCGCTGTTTTGTACCGTGCTATGCCAGGCTGTATCGCCGCACAACCAGTTCTATCTCCGTTTTATACTTAGCACTATTCCTGCGCCGATCGTTCACCTGTCATTATTGTCGGTCACTTGTTGTTCGTTGTACAGACGAGGGATGTTCAGACAATCTTCACTGGCTAGCTTTCGTGATCTATCTTCCATCGATCAGCTGATGCATCCGGATCACACGTATACTTGAGACAAATTTCTCTTGATAGCAGTTTTTTACAAATTTGGTATGCAGTCGAAATTGCGTGTTGTTATCTTGGAATTCGATAATTTTTTTTCTTGTAACTGTCTGCGGTCATCTAAAAACTGCAGCAGTTTTTTTTGCTCATAAAAGGAATTTGTGATGCAGTTTTTTCAGGCACATCGACTGTTAAACATCCAACCATTGACCTAAGTCACAAACAAACCTTGCAACTGCCTCTAGCCCTGTACACTAAGCGACACAATCTGGTTGATGATTTTAAGGCACGTGATCAGCCCAAATGGGCTAGAGCAGCGTGGGAAATCGAGCTCGTGGACATGTGTTTTGGTGATAAGATTGCGAGTAGGTTCACTTGCAAGCGGTTTGCTACACAAGCTCAGTCTGTAAGGGATATTCAAGTTAAATTAGCCGGTGAGTCGCATGATTGTGCAGCCTCGTGTTCGGGATGCCGGCCGACCGGTGTCCTTGCGGTAGTCAGGCTTATAAAGCCATGGTGTTGAAACATGAGGGTCTCGGGTTCAAATCCTCCTACCGCCGATCAACTTTCTCATTTGGCAGCCGTCTCTTGGTCACGGCCTCTTCCTGAAAGTAATGTACATTGTTATTTTGTTAATGAAAGAAGTAAAAAAGATAAAAAGCCATTGCACGTGTACGTGTGTCTATGCGTGTGAGAAAATCAAGCAATCCATCCATGGAGCGCGTGTTCATGGGTGTGTCTGTGTGTGTGTGTCTGCCTGACCGGTCAAGGCATACGCATCAAACAGTAGTTGCGGTAGTCGTGGGCATACTTAGGATCCAAATACAGTAAGATCGTATGAAGGTTCCTAATTCGTGTGAAGAAGTATGGCCCCGAATACACTGGACGATTTCTCCATATCAGCCTCTCAGGGTGCCGTGGTCAGTGAACTCCCCAACTTGTTCGCGGCGGCCACTTGTAAACAAAACCAATCTTGATCGTTAAAGAAGAACCACCGGTGCGCGGCAACCTCATATAGGTGGGATCGTCACGGAATTTATTGACGTATCAATGCCCGCTAAAGAAAGCTCTGTGAAACGCTCCGCGAGGCATTTCACCCGACTCACAATTTTTTTCCGCGTTTGGGTGAAACGACAAGCAAGATAATGCACATTGGGATCACGTTTTTATTTTCAGCAGAATTCATCCGAGAAAGTGCATGCTGATGAAATACTGATACCGCTGAGTCCGGTGACCTTTTCCAGCAGTTCTGATTGAGGAATGCAAATCTGCGCTATCGGTTTGAAGTGAACTGCTACATGAGTTCTTTGTTGCTTTTTTCTTACTCAAATTTGTCTTGGTGAGAATTCCAACTCTTCAGTGGAATTCGCATGTGTCAAGACCCGGATGTGTGTTAATCTGTTTGTGATTTTCCGTGGAAGATCTCAATAGTGGAATCGTTACCTGTGCATTCGGTTGGAGAAATTGACCTCGTACTATGACACCCATGATCCCGATAAGTTCGATACTAAATTCAACTGATCATCAAGTAATGAATGATATGGATCGTCTAGAAATTGCTGAAAATGCTATCGATGTGGTATTACCGGATTATGGAGTACACACACACACACACCTGGAGGTAAAGTTCACTAAATGACGTTACTTTGTTTGTTTGTTTGTTTTTCATCTCATCCGCACACACAAATGGGTTATCGGATCCACGTGACCATCTACCATGCTCTAAACGCAACTCTTGCGTTTTTCCGCATTTCCTCGCTCTCACAGATCCAATGGATTAGGTGATTTAGAAACACTATTTCTTATTGTGTGTCTGAAGTGCCATGACAGAGGAAAGTACTGTCAGCTTTACTGATTGTCATGCAAAGATTAGAATTGGTCTCCTCGTTGCCTCGTTGCCTCGTTTGCATATTACCATCTGGGTCGATGTTGTAAACATATAGTCCTAAGAGGTCACATTCCGATAAACAACGCATCTACTAGACGCGGTCTGTCCTGGTACTCGAATTGTCCGTTCCGAAACTGTTGTTTATTCTTTCGGCTAGTTTTGCATGTCTTTGTACAGCAAACGGATTGCGAAAAGCATGAACGTTTTACGGACTACGAGAATTGACAGACAAATAGGCTGATAAGTGCCTGCCTGGCCGAACCAAAGAATGAATGCGTAGGTTTATTCTTGCCTATTTTTTACTGAATTTCTTCCAAGTACCAAGGATCACATTTGTTGTTCTATTCTATTCAATAAGGCTATCAAGTGGCGAAGTTGAACGGCGATGTTTAAGTATTGGAACCCACAATCTTCGATCGGAAACACCACGATGTTGCCTGCTCAACCAGATCTTGTATAGAGTAGGCTTGTTACCACGTAATTTCTTACGGTTTTGACAATTTCTAAATAAAGAGGGGAAATGTGTGGTTTCATGAGGACATCATATTGAAAGTTTGTGGTCCCGTTTCGTTCAATTTTTACAACCAGCAACCTTGCACCAAAGTGCTCTGGTTTCGGTTGCTACCCGACGGCGTCATTTACTTCAAAGAAAAGAAACGGACGAGGGATAATGAAAGAGTTGAACAACTATGGGGAGGGCGGTGATTTCAACTGCTTAACCCCGCGGACTGTGGCACCAAGTCCGATCATTTGTTGTCTCCAACTGTCGCTTGGAGGGATCTCGTTAATTTCAACACAACAATCTATTTGATTGAAGGTTTCATATTTTGTCCCATGTCACCGACTGGCCACCTTGACTTATTCTCCAACCATTGCCTGTGTCGAAGACCAGCTCATAACGAGGCACTCGTTCGGTGGTGACGCGCAAAACATATTCAGTAAATATACCCTACTCTTAACCTCTGAAGTACTGAGGAGATTCTCCTACCATTCTGCGAATACTACGAAAGCAATGGTTTTCAAACGTTGGCAGCATCCGCACATCTGCCGTCAACGGCCGTGTTTCGGAGCCATATAGCAGGACCGGGCTCATTGTTGCTGTGCAAACTGGACCATTGACCGGTTACCGGATGTCACGCTGGTGCCGCAGATGGCTCAAATTGACAAACGCCAACCAATGTACTTCATCCAAGGTACGGCCACCAGGTGAGATACAACTACCCAAATAACTCAATCTGTCCGCCTCATCCAACTGCTCCTCTGCAAGAACAAGGTTCGGATTTGAGCCAATCCAGTATTGCAACAGCATTTTACACTTCTAAGGTACAAAATGCATACCACATATACCTACACTATCGTTCAGATGATCGAGAAAACCTGTAACTTCGTAAGCAATGCGCGAAATGGCAAAGCGAACACATGCATGAGCCGTGCACAAAGTACATTTTCTCTTCTTCGTTCTCTTGCGTTGATTTCTTAGTTCCATGTGATCAATTTGCGTTTTTAGCCAAGGTAAAGTATTTGCTAAATAGATTGGAGATAAAAAGCCGACGGTATGAATAAATTCTTTCGTTCCTTGTTCCGTAAATCATAGTAAGATAAGGAATGAGGACGTTCGTATACATACTAGAATGAAAAGAACGCGAAAACAATACGAGGTTTTGACTAATCGGTTTCCGTATTCTCTTCATATGAAACCATCGAATCAAACATTTGTCACCTTCACGCTCCTAGATGAGTGTTCAGAATTACGAAGTCACGCAGCATGTGACAGAGCGGTGTAGTAATAATGTTTCGCCTTTTTTTACTCATTATACGACACAATGACGATATTTCACGACGATTGGCAATGGAAGACCGCCAAATTGAGAAGTGATCGATTGCAGAAGTAGTCGCACCTCGCGATGTCCAAGCATCATAACACTAACCGATTAACCATCGCCGGAAACGAAACTGTGGGACTCGTCCTCATCCCTCGCCAAAGTGCTTATGTTGATGCATTGAGACATCTCATCAATACGCCATCAGGACACTGACCGGTCCGTCCATCCTGCAGTGCTTGTATACCCTGTCATACAGCTGAATGAGCATTGAGTCACTGGAGTGCCTTGATCGAGCCACTGTATGAGGTTATAAAATTGAGTTTTCTAGAACAACGGAGAAGCCGTTTGACTTAGTCTTCAATAGATGACCTCCATTTTCATCTGGGTTCAATTCAGTTTGTTTTCATGACAGAGCTTCACAACTAGAAACAAGCGCTGAACGGTTGAGAGTGATGGTGATAAGATATTTCGTATTGAACACTTTGTTATAAGTGTTTCGCCAGTTGGTTTTTAGCCGCTTTACATTTCTCGTTTCTTTATTGTCACATCCCCTTCCTACTGAACGTCAAGCCCGATCTTGCAAAAATGACTGGACAATGGTTGTGCTTGTCTATTTTAATTGCAATGACTTTACGAATTAATTTTGAGACAATAGTGGTGAACTGTGAAGCCTAAGTGCCGTAGACTTGTCTGTTTCTAACCTACACCTGTCGAACCGATTTTGCATACGTCCGTTGTGACCCTGTAAATCACCTTGAAGGTGTTATTTTTCACGGTATGCACCGTATCGGCAAGACGTACAGCAATCGGGCCGGAAATAGTCCGCTTTTGTCCGTTTCTCAAATAAGTTTGTTCTGTTTTCCGCGTGTTCACAGATCGCCCATCAGCCTCGTCGGATGTTATTATCCGGCGCAGATAGTGGGTGGAAGATAAATGGAGGTGGCCAGTCAGTGACATGGTGAAAATGAATGAAATCCTTAACCAATAGATCGATTTGTGTAGGATCAGTTAGTCCGCCGGGTTCGGGTCCACGAGATCCTCCCAAGCGATGGCTGGAGTCAATGGATGACATGGCTCAGTGCCACAGTCTTGAATTCGAAGTCGTTCCACTTCTATGTGATTGTTCAATTTACTATCTTTCACAAGTTTTTGAACGAAATTTAATATTTTGAATGTCATAATGTCAATAACATATTGTTCTTAGTAATTAGTATCACAATGCACACAACACATAGCTTATCGAATTGCGCTTGCGATTTGGAATGCATTGATTGCGAATTAGTAGTTATACGCTGCCTGTAAACATTCCTGCTTTTCATTGATTGTTATCTGTTTTCCAATCCATATCCGACCTCCGCAATTTTAGCTGAGCGTGCCGCATTGAGAAAACGTCATCGTGAAGCACGTGCCATGATTGTGTCCAGGCCGCATCATCTGCCGGTGCTTCAAAAGGAACAAGAACATGAACAACAAGTAATTATTTGGCTGTTTCATGCTTACCGCCTGTCTCATTTTTTCCACTCGTAACGTTGTTTGCCATACCGTTTTTTCCCCGATGCTGTTTCATTCATGTGATGCAGTTTGTTCTTGTCTACATGTTCATCTCCAAGTGGTGGGTTTCTCTGATTCATTTGTTTTGCCTCTTTTCTGACAATATTATTTTCCAAAAATTCCCGGCTTGGCGAATATTTTTGCCTGTTTCGATTTTCGCCCGTTTTTCAGAATTATGTCAAAACTATCCGCAATTCGTTCAGCTTGCATCTGTTCGCAAATTGTGTAGTAGACATACGATTAGTCGGTATACTTTTCAATATGAGCGTGCAGAGTCAGAGTCATAAGAACGGGATCTCAGTTACCCAATCATATGATAGTTCCAAACAATTTTGACGTATTTCTAGTGTATAGTGTAAAACGGTATTGATCGGCATCCCTTCTCTTGGGACTGATACGGCACTTCCCCTAGGGGCATACTGTTTGGGGATAAATTATCACATGCAAATCCTTTTTGTACAAATCCGGCGTAACCACCAAGTGCACGAGTCGAGGTTTGGGTAAAGTCGATCAGCTGTTCGCAACCCGATTCCCCCAATAATGCACTTCACATGTTCTGGGTAGGTCTTCGAAACCTCAAAGCAACGCGTAGCCCAACGTGTTGCGAAACGCAATGGAAGATAGCCAAGAGAACAACGCAAACGAACTGAACGTCTACGGTCAACCAACGTGGCGGTAAAGCGGAAGTGGACCGTAACAAAACAAACGGCCTTAAGTCAAGGTTACCCGTGTCTGTGCCAAATGTCCAAAAAGTAATCTCAACCAGAGAGCACGAGGACAAAACAAAGAAGAGTGAATTTATGGCACAGAAAATAGACGACATATCGTTGCGAAGACGTTCGGCAAAAATAGTCCGTTATGGGAAGAATCAGGAACAGAAGAGCAGAAGTAAGGAATTTTCAAGCAATCCCGATGTTGCACCGGCCGCCGAAATTCCCCCAAGTATAAGGTGGCTTAGAATACCAGTCGGCTCAGCCAGCCCCTTTTTACTTACGCTCCCGAGACACCGGAGTTCACGGAGCTTTCGGCAGTACACCTGCTACTTTCTTACCTTGGAATATACGAGGACTTACAGCAGTACGCCTGCATATTCCTTAGCTTAGGATCCCAGCGTTTAGTCGGCCCCTTCCAATAACCACAAGTTACGTATGTCTCTACGCCGAAATACCATTAGCCGTGCGGACAAG
Organism: Fasciolopsis buskii; assembly: GCA_008360955.1. Taxonomy (NCBI): domain Eukaryota; kingdom Metazoa; phylum Platyhelminthes; class Trematoda; order Plagiorchiida; family Fasciolidae; genus Fasciolopsis; species Fasciolopsis buskii. The sequence continues at coordinate 137,717 of LUCM01008860.1, read as the reverse complement.
AACTATTCGAACCAAACCATTTGCACCAATCTGGTATTCTTCTACCATCCACAGGGGCCACTGGCCTCACCTCGCTGTTCCCGTGACTGCAAGGACCAAGTCACGTTTCTTAAAATTCCGCTCTTTGCTTAACCATTTCTACCTAAACTGAAGACCCGGTAGGTGTTCTTTCAACCACCGCCGCCAGAAGGTGTTGGAAAGATGGTTTACCTGCTTCCAATAGCGTAAGTAGTTAACTTAGTGTCATTACCCACAGGTAACCCATTGCTGTCTCTAAGCAAAAGCAGACTGTTCAGCGTCAGTGCTAACCGGTCCTTTGCATCGGAGGACACGCTTACTGGCGGCTAGTTCTTCAGGATCCGTTCGGTCTCTACCAGGCAGGAGCCTAGAAATTCATCAGTGACCACCGAATCTCTTGTCAGCACTTTTCGAACTGACCGGATCATGCGCTCCCACACACACACACACACACACACACACACACACATACACACACACCCAGTGACTAGAAGAAGGGGGTTAAAGTGCCACTGGCTTTCCGTTGTCAAAAGGCAGTGTCCAATTTTCTTTTGGTCGAAGCATATTATGCCTTCTTTCATTTCCGAGACACACCCGACAAAGTTGGTTCCGTTGTCGCTGTTGTCGCGCCTCCTCTGCCTATAAACCTCATCAGGGCCATGATAAATGAATCCGAAATGCAACTTTGAGATGAAACGCCCGGGTTTGTAGGCTTCCGACCGTTCCGAACCTAAATGGTACAAAAATAGTCCACATTTGCGAAGGAGAAGCTTCACTATCCTTCATCCGTACGATACAATGGCAACTGAGCCATCAGTTGCTGACCGATGGGCGTTTTCCTGCGGCACTCTCCCTACGCCAATATTCCCCTTCACGATTCAGTACCGCTCCCTAGAGGCTGCTAGGCCGTGTGAAGTGTCCATATGACCCTCCTTATTGTGATTGGACAATTATCAAGTCTGTTACCGTAATGATGATTTGGCATGATCGCCAGATGTTTATAGCTCACTGGGTAATTTATGTGCACCAATCGACATGTCGTCAATGACCACCGGGCATAGCCACCGTATAGAATGTTCTTTACCCAAGCTTCTTGCCTGTACTGTGTCATTGAACATTTGTAGCACCCTTATCGACCCGAGTCTTGTCTGGTTTGTTTCTTCCTTTGACAAGTTAATAACCTTCACCCCTCTGGATGCTAAGTCGATGATGTTTTATTCTGACTGTACATATCTCCACTGCGACGCTGTGGTGTACTGGCGAATAACGTCCAGTCGATTGGTTAAAAAGGTACCAAAACGCGACGATGTGTTAACTATGTAGTAAAGAACAATGGTTGATTCAATCCAGTACCACACTTTCCGAAAGGTATTGGATATAGGGTTTTCTTTACCATCTCTTCAAACTTGACCCCAGAGGCCGCCGCCCGGGAACTCTAGCCAAGGTATGGTCACCGAATTTAAAGACGCCATTCTAGACTTGGAGAATAACAGAACACTGTATACTGGTTTGTTTGCAGGCCTTCGCCATGCATATGCTACGGCACCGTATCCGTTCTCTGATGCATCACAAAAAATGTACAGTTCGGTAGACCCAACATCATCCTGTTCCCCAACGATCTTAATGAACTTTATCCACCCCTCCTAAGCAGCAACATCCAACCGGTTTAGGGGTTTATCCCAAAACCAACTTTTGAAGCAGTTGCTTTGCGGGGAAATACAACGGAGCAGCCAATCCCAGTAGATCAAACAGGGAGGACACGTTCGATAGCATACTCCCCCCTGGCAGTCGGTTTGTCCGTTGGCTCGAAATAAAAGGTAAACTCATCACTGATCGTGTCCCTTGATACTCCTAATGCCGCCTCAGCCGACAGGAGTGGCACCACGGTCTACAAACGTCGCTGACACCTGGCGAATTGGAGGTCCATTTCCTAATTTGAAATCCTCCCTGAGCCGGCTTTACGCAAAGCATAGTTCGCACAGAAGAGAGAACTCGCTCCAAACGAACGTACGGTCATTTGGTACTCATGCGGTTCCATTGCTAGACCTTGTGGCCACCACAAAAATCGAAGCGCCCCCTGTTGCTCTCAAGCACTTTCACCTGCATGAAAATTTCTTCCACGTCGGCTGAAACAGCGATTCGTCCCTTCCGAAACCGCAGTAATATCCCTGTTACGTTGGCCGTTGTGTCTGGACATGGGAAAGCATTTTTTAGTGACCATCCATAGGGCTTGGCGACGTAGTCCAAGCTTATACACGGCTTCTCTGACTTTATAGGGTTAAGGACTGCGTGGTGCGGCAGATAACACCAGGGCGGACCGATGTACTGGCACTCCTGTAGCATATCCTTTTTCGGTAGTTTTTCCCACAGATACGCAAGTTCTCATCGTTTGCCAACTTACGTTGCAAATAGTATAGTCTCGTAAGTGCAGACGCGTATTTTCCGGGCCCTGTTATCGTTCCGTCTACAAACCGAGTACTTAACTCGACCATAGCAACGGCTTTTGCGTCCTCCACTGAATGCCCTTCGTCTAACGACTGCACGTCTGCAAAATCTATTTGCTACGTCCTCTCTAATCGCTCTGTTAATCCAACATCCCCGGTGGATATTCGATTGACCGATCTAGCTTCGTAGGCCGCGGAGGTGAAGGGATCGAAAACCACCCATCTCAGCAAGGTGCGCACTACGTATGGGTTCTTTCTGCCACCCAGCCTCTGTTCCAGAACCCAGTGGGCTTCCGGGACGCCACATCCAATCAAAACTAGAACCTTTCCTTCGACTTCTTTCATTGGATTATCAGCTAAGCGGGGCCAGTTTTTTATCCTTTCAGATATTTGGCCGGCCTCATTATCAGCAGTTACTGTGACAACAACGACACTCCCCATGTTCACCGACTCTGTCTCGTGCATTGGCAACACGTGAAACCCACCGCTCACTGAGTTGGTTTTCGCGGTCCCACTGACCGTTTTTATTGTCAGAGGCTCGCTTCGCTGCCTTAAACCCAAACAGACTAGCACACCCTATCTGATAAGAGTCATGTCAGATCCGTTATTCAACAGTGCCGTAGCCTATCATCTCTCGACCCCCCGATCTCATCCTGACGGGGAGTAGACCCAGTGAGAAATAGTGGATCTGCAAGTTAGTAGTCCTGCCGTGCCCTTTACCGGTCGCTTTGGTTCACTCATCGGGCCCCGGGTCGGTCATGTGCAATAAGTGATGATGGCGGCCGCCACAGCCCACTGCATTGCACCTAGTTCTATTATTGCATTCTCTTGTCCGGTGAGTGCCCCTTTGACAAACAAAGCCCCTTCCCACCTAGCTGGTGTTTTCAGTCCCAGGAATATAGGGCAAGTTGTCATATGATGCTTTTCCTTATACCATACGCATTGCAGCGCTCGCCCCTCGGTGCCTCGCATCATGAAGCTTGCGTCATGTCTCGGACCAGAGTGACGGATGTTACTCTTGCGAGGTCCCACTCGGCCAGTTCTCCAAACCTCGGTTCCCTCCCGTTCCGGGTTAATCTATCTACGTTCTTGGCCCACTTCGTTTCCAAGGCCTATGGTATCTGCCTCATCATCTGCTTGACCGTGGGAAACGAACTAAGATTGGCGGTGTACTCCATCAGCTTTAATGTAATCTTGCAGCTTTCCATACGCACTTCTAAACCAGAGAGTTTATTCGCTTCTAACCGACTAGTGTGAACGACCTCGAACAAGTTCATCTAGCAGCGACCGGGCAACTTCGTGCGGACGCCCAAAATCCCACACGCTCTTTCATGCGCTGCCTCGAGTGGGAGCATAACTTTTTTATTTTATACCTCGACTTCTCCTTACACTAGTGCAGTAGATACGGTAGTCGCTGACTTCTATCGCAAGTTTTGTTCTGTCACAGGTTTGGAATTGTCCTATAAACTTCCAATACAGAGTTGGACGCCCATCAAGTGATAGAATCTCAACTCTGGGCAGATCCACACCCAACGAGACGCTTAGGATATAGGATATCGGCAATACGTTGTTACCGTTGATAAAGTCCGTTGTTATTTTCACAGGTAGGTTGGCGCATTCTTTTTCTCGAGCGTTCCACTCGGACTGATCATTAACAAACTGTAAAACCCTGTTTGCGTACAACGACCTCCATTGAGCAAACAGGCAATCTATCTTCCAACTCTTACAACTTAAGCTCTTGAAGAACGACTAACAATTCGCCCATCTTTCTTTCTTGCAGTGTCTTCATTTCTTGTTCTAGACTGTCTTCAAGGCGACACTCCTTCAGCCCAATCATAGAAATGTAGTTCTCAGATTTAACACTGCCGACTAGACCCACTAACCCTAGAGCCATGAACGGAAAAACCATTCATAGGGACTAGCCGGTTGTCCAAAGCATCCTGCAAAGATCCCCGTCGATTTTTGTCTGTGTTCCTATTATTTGTCTTCATGTTTCGTGTAAATGGCACTCTCAAAGTACTGTAACGACCAAGTGCACGAGTCGAGGTCTGAGTGAAGTCGATCAATCGATAAGGGATTTTCAATCAATCACGATCTTACTCCGGTGCCACATGAACCAAGACAGAAGGGAACAATAATAGAAAAATGTGTAACTCACCAGCTGCTCGATTCTCACTTCCCGTGTCTACAGCTGTCCACCGAATCCCATGACTCATCGGTGAACGTGACCGTACCCGATTGTCTAGGCCGCAGTAGAGTTTTGACTTTAAGGGCCTAACCTACAAGGTAGTAGCCATTGAGAATCGGTGATTGACTTCTCAGAGAACCCCTTAGACCGGTCCGCCACAGATGCTGGCAAGCATGTTATCCTATTTTTCTGAGGCCTTTCGTGGCTGGTTTGGAATCGAGCTTTGACCATCTCCTATAATCCTATTACCAAACTTCCGACAACCCGGTTGACAACACCAGGCGTTTTGCCTTCGTGCTCGCTTTTGTTGCTAAACGCCACCATCTTCTGAAGAAGTCTTTTCCTCAGAAGAGATTAAAGCATACGGTCATCTGAGAGAACTTTTAAAGGCATTCATTGCGAATTGCCATCTGGACGCCTGAGGTATCCCTCCTTGACCATACTGAGGCACCGATAGTCCCGAGGAATGATCATCTGTGATCCAGTGCAATAACTCCGCCGTGATTTGGATTCTGATGCGGAAGCTGCATTCGAAAATGATGCAAATGTTCTCGGCGCAGACGTGCTTGACGGATCCTAACGATATTCGCTTTGGGGGCGACTACTGGGTGTAACGATGTGTGTGATGGTCTGTCTCATCAGTGCGTCTGAAATCGGAAGCGGTCTGAAACTTCGAGTAGTTTGTGAAGTATCAAATAGGATGGAAAACATGAAGTTAGTCAGAATACTTGATCGAAATGAACAGCAAAAGATTCACTTCTTCATTGAGAATTCTTTGTGAAGCATTTGCACTAGATTCATCATTGAATACTGTGCAAGCGGCATGGTCGCTCAGTTGTTCAATCCCTTTTTACTAGGGATCATCAACACTGCATATCCGTCACACCCGCTTTAAGTGGTAAGCGAATGCGGACCGAATGATTGTAGTAAAGTCTATGGTGTGCTTAGGCTTCCTGGAACGATGCCATCTTTATTAGAGTTGAATGTTGTAAACAGCTGTATGTGGTCGTGCAGAACCAATAAAGCACGAGTGATGTATCTTGTGCTGATGCTCGATAAGCCGTTCTAGAGTAGCCTGGATAGATTGACTACCACGACGCAATAGCTAACCTATAGAGCAATACATACTAAAATGCTAACTAGGAATTTTTGACAAAACGCATTAAGAAGGTTTGTGGGCAACTAGCAGGCTTATTGGATAGCGAATTGAGTTCATTTTTACGGGTCTTACTTGACCATATATATTTTTCTTTCTCGAACCACTCACGCTGGATTCAAGTTCTGAGTACCTGAGCATTCCCGGCTCGATTTGACCAAGTGTTGAACTCCCCTATCTGGGTCCCTCTCTGGTTGTTCTAGTCCTGTTGTCCTGAATGATGACTTGGACTGTATCTCCCATTTGGGGGAATTCTGTTGTTTGCCAGAAGTCTATCCAGTTTATGCTTGTTTCTTGATAAGGTGGACTTTGTCTGTGGCATAAAGCGTCTAACATAGTCGTTATTTTCTATAGACAACTGCTCACTTTTGGTTCGTGCCGAGGAATCGGTCACACAATCCGCACGTTGCAGTCCTATTCTGCTCTGTAGTGACCCAGTAAACCGTCAGAGTGACTTGATTTTGACATAGGTACAAAATCCTCAAGATTTAATGATGATATTAACTAGTTTTACCACTTTCGATGAATTTTGGAACAAGCGATCATTTCTGCCATGGGTCCATCGTCTACCTTTTTTGGCACTATCAAATCGCACGTCTTCCTATCAGTTCGCTCATTACACTCCCTGGTGCTAAATGGCTTTGCACCCGCATGCAGTGCCAAAAATGATCTTTGGTTTCTTCTCTTTTTCCATGGTCTTCATCGATGGCGCGAACTAGGACACCGGCTTTCGTTTCTTGAGGTAGTAGAAGTAGACTTTTGGAGCTTAAGGTATCCTAACTTCATTTCTCTAGCGTAAAAAAGCTCTTCCGGGCGAAAACACGCTTTATTACATAGACGACCGTGTGGCAAAATTTGGCACGTATTTCGCACCTTGAAAGTGCAAAATGCTGCTTCATTGGGATTGTGTTAGTTGAAAACCAAACCTCACAGTGTCTGTGAGTTACGGAAAATAGGTTAGTTTTATTAAGGTGATATTTGGATATTCCTCGTAGTCTGTATCACGAGTGAAGCACTGTCAATAAATAAAATTTTCTTCAAGCCGCTTCCTTTATTCCTACTCCCGATAAAACTCAGTTGTGTCTATCACGGACCGTGTTTTGCTGACAGTTTCTCAGGCAGATATAATTCTTATTTTTTGCATGCGGGTGCGAACGTTCCCTTGGAATCACACACATTTCGTATTATTAGTAGAAATAGGGAACCATGACTTTTAGATTTCTATTAAACGTTCACATTGGTGTCCCAGTGTTCCCGGTTCGGTTACGTTTCAGGTAGCAAAACAGAATGATAGCTTGCCACTTGTATTTGCATATTTTTTTGTCAAAATGAATTCTTTTCTTGCTTCTGTTTTATGGTTTCCTTCATCTGTCTTCGGTTTCTAAGCGAGGTTTTTAGTGTGTCATGTCGACCGGAGTCACTTTACCAGAGGTTCATGACTGGTATTTATTGTCCGTTCGCCCAGTCACACACTTTTCCCGTTTAATTGTTTCTGACGCTAATTTGTTTTAACATCTGCGGGCGTCCGTAAAGCTGGCACCGTTTAATTAGCGTTTCGCTGCGCCGTCACTAGGCGTAGAAATTCGTAACTTTAGCTCCCTACTTCGATACTAGTTAGTAGTTAAATTAGTATTCCTGAAATCATTCATGTGGTGACCGTACTTCGTTTGATCATTTTCTGCCGGTCGCGGCACAAGAGTGCAGCCGACTTGGCTCCCGCACCTTATCATCCAAGCACGGTATTCGACTTGGCCGACGGTGAATTCCTCCAAAGCAGTTTTCGTCGTACACATCTAAGAAATTCATTTTCATCAATCTATACCCCTGGATACTCAGGCCAGTGTGTGCGTCCCTCTCCGTTTTAACACGAGTAAACTCACAATGGTGTGCTCTTATCTTAGTTTCTGTCTTGTAGAACCATTCACTCAAGAAAAAGTCTAATGGGAAACTAATAACTGAACAAGTAGTAGGAATTTCTGTCGATGAAATCCAATCCATTTCAACCGACTTCTCTAACCATGCATTGGGATTCTGATCCGGCAGTCTGACTCGGTTTACTTAGGACACTGGCCGTATTATTGATAAAATATATTGACCCATCTCCAACCGATACCTACTCTACCTCGACGGGCACCAAACTCCGAGGAAGCCCATGTGTAGCACACATCCCAGTTGCCATAATCAACTCATATTCAAAATTATTCCCAAGCATCTGAATGGAGAACGTCTGCTTGACCTCAACATTGGTCCATACACAACATTAGAGTAATGCTGTGAGACCATCGGTGATCAAGGACCGATAGTCATTTTTCGCCTGCAAGAGAATTTCTCCGAAGTAAACACTAGAGTTTATTTGTGATCGACTTGTTTTTCTTCTTCTGATTATATCTCTGGTGTTGGGTTATTAGAGTCGCTCTGCTTTTTCTAAGATAGTGAAATTGTTTAACTCTCCCCCAAAGAACCAGTCTTGAATGATACAGTTCTTCGAGATTACGGATTCAGACAGAGTTCATAGTTTTCGGAGAACAACGGAATTGGTTGCTCTGATATTCACTCAGATAGTAAACTGTTTGACTTAGAATATACAGATTATCTGGAGTTTTTGTGTATCAGGCTCACTTACGTTGTGGCCGTCTTCGGAATTGGTTCTGGTTTTTCAAAGTGTCAGATTCTGCTGGGTTGGTTAGAAACCCAACTGGGAGATGTTTGGTGGAGGCTATAGATTTATTTATTTGTTCTTTTGCATCTTACCAGGCATTTTTGCGTGTACGGAAGTTTTGCTTGGTTTTTAACAAATTCAGGCATATGTGGTGTCTATGGAGCATCCGGTTATCGACAGTACGCCAAGTGTGCACAACGTCGATGAGTTCCGGCCTGCTATACGGCTCACAGGCACGGTCGTCGCGAACGGAAGATATGCGAAAACTCGTATTATTCCAGAATCGTGGTTTACGTTGTATTGTCCAAATAGGATGGGAGTGTTCTTATCAGCATCACTTAGGTTACTCCTGATGAACCAGGACACGGAGCTCAGTGACTAAAAGAACTTTGGTAAGCTAACTTATTTGGATCATGTGTTGCTCATGCACACAAGTAAGTTCCATGAGTGTGCACTGTTTTCCAAGGCCGATAGTGACTAGAAGACGGGCTGAGGTGAACAATCCATGACGTGACAGAAATGCGAAAACCTTGCCTGGCGATCTGTCCCAAATCAGACTAATTAGGCTTCCGAAGAATATATCCTAGACGCAATGGATGCTCTTGGTCTACTTCTTCAAAAACCCGTACTACTCATGCAGATTTCATGGGTAATGGTTAGCCCGGTAGAGAAATAGGACTCTGTGGGTTTTTTTTATTTCGTTCTAAGTAGAGTAACATAGTACCACTGAAAGTGGACTCAGTGTCATGGAGTCCATTGTTCTGATGCGTTGCTCAAATTCGATATAAGTAACTTAGGGAAGCAAGTCAGGATTGCACTCAGACTGGGATGGCTTTTGGATGTGATGGTCAGGGTTCGAATCTCCGGTTAACTTCCCTACTTGGTAGCCTATGTTGGCCACGGCCCTCTTCCTGCGAAATGATGTACACCGTTGTTTCTTTAATAAGGGCAGCAAAAAGCAACTAACGGTATGCAAACATCTGTGCTAATTCAGGATTAACCTACGAAGAAGCAATGTTGAATTGCGAGAACCTGAGATATGGTCCCCAGATCTACATTGAATCGTCGATGGGGTCGTCAGTTAGTGTGGGATAATCTTTCGAAACATGTGGTCCTGGGTACGCAGATCACTCCACAGTTGGTAAACTAACGTGTCGCGCTGTCTCGAACGAGGTCGGTCCATGTTGCGTTTGTTGAACTAGGTTCAATTCACGATCCCCAAGTCACGTGAAAGTAAATTTCAAAGATCGTTTCTATTCTTGTCCAACGCTCTGATCAAATTCAAACACACGTTCACCTACGTAGGCACGACCAACCAAACAAAGTTGCATAAGTCATGTGATCAGTCGAATGTACACCGATGAAAACCAACATTGTCGATGCTGGTCGAAGTGACTTGTTTGCTATTCAGAACTATTTAGGCGCTTGTATGGCCTAAAGTCCTGACTTCATGTTGATGAAAGTTTGGCTGCAGAATGAACGGCACAGTTTCTGAAGTCATCAGATTTTGCATACTTTACATTCACTGTCATATAGTTACGTGGTTTTGAAATTGAAGCCCAACCATATCGTTGGTTATTGATGTCTCATCATGAACAAAAACAATCATGATCATCGAAACACGAATTCCTAACTGCAAAATTCGCATATTCAGTTGATCGGCTGACCAATTCCATGCCATGTTTGTCTCTCTCACCCGCCCGGAGTCTCAGTGACATTATTCTGAAAATCGGGAGAGAATAAAGCTAATTTTGGGCGCTAAAGTGGCCCTTCGATTATCATTGTACTTCTGTTATTGTGCGATAGCGCTTTCAGCAGATCACTGTTTTGTGCGTGCCCCCAAAACCGCTGTCATTCCTCCTTGGGTAGTGCGCATATGAGTACAATTGTGCTCATCGCCGTTTGACACTGTTCCAGATTCGTCAATTCTGCTGTCCGATTTTGTCCTGTGTGAAAACATCAACATCAACAATTAAGACTTGTGGTCCAGAGCGCATGTCGACAGTTGACAGTCGTATTAGGTGGGTGAATGATCGAAGGTGTTTACAGAACATGTTGAATTTCACTCGACGCGTCCAATCTGACCAGGGGACTCGTTCCAATAGACAATATTGGGTTTTTTAATCCACCCTCCCCCCTCCCCACACACACGCACAAGATTAAGGTTATCGTTACGGTAACTGCTGGTTGCGTTTGGCTTGGACATGCGCCATGCAAGCCGAAATATGGCATGCACGATGCGCGTGATCCTCCCGGTTCTTAAATGAGATGCCAGATGGGATAGGACATCACAGTGACAGACGCCCGATGGGGATGTTGATGATAATGTGGCGCTGTTTGATGTGATGCCTATCGGGCACTCGATCGTACTTGATTATCGGGATTCCGAACGCACAAGGTGACTCGATTCGGAACGGATCAGATGCACACACACACACACACACACACACACACACACGCAAAAGGGCGGTGCAGCGGCGTTTACTAGGATTCTGATACCAAATAGTTCTCGTGTGATATTGTTTTCGTGTTCACCTAAGCTAGCCACCATTGTTTATCTGTATGATTTCATTATAGTATTTGCGGCTATCGGTTCATGAGAAGCCATGTGTGATATTTTTAGTTGAAACATGCAACTGAACTACGAAACGATTTTTCTCGAATTCAAGTGCTCGACTCACCTCGAAAGTCATTACAACTGACGTTTTGTTTTGTTTTGTTTTGTTTTGTTTTTTCGTACTTTTCGCGTACGGTGCGACAACAACAATGGCCATTTTCTATCTTACAATGACAATAGTGTAAAATGCCCAAGTGCGAGATTCCAATTACTCTATTCTTACTGAAATCACATTATGATTGGCTACTGTTTAATAGCAGCCATAGGTTACCGCATGAAAGCCTCGACTGTTTTTACATCACCAGTTGATAGCGGAATGAACCCATTGTGGGACAACTCATATTGTAGATGCACACACTACGTGTGATTTGTGTGCGGCCCACTAACGTGGCCTGGTAGCCAAGTATAGATTTCGTGAAGAGGTATGTCTATCCCAGTCTAGGCCATTCCTTTTTGGAGATAGCTCGAGGGTACTAAATAGTTGTCGGAGGCTGCTGAGTAACGAGACACTTTGTAAAATCGCAACAAACCACCGTAACCTCGTGAATTTCTATGCGAACGAATCGAGCCAACAGTGACCGGAGCGGCCGTTTCAATTCATAAAACTGACATATCTTTGAGTCAGAAACGGGTTGCTTCGACAAGAAGTCAGTCGTTTCAATATGCTGCCTAGTTCACATCTTAATTTGCAAATTCCTCAACCTCGAAACAGTCTTTGTGTCTTAGTCGCCCAAATTCTCGCTTTTAGTTGAGATCGGAGCAATAATCAGCTCGTGGCTAAATGTGGTATGTGAAATGTCCCAAAATTCTACTGCGGGCGACCATTTGATGCCAGTAACGGCAGCATGTGACTCACTGATTTACGAGCCAAATGTGTCAATCTTTGTTTGTTTGTTTGTCTGTTTGTTTGTTTGTTTTCAGAGCGGCCACTTTCCTCCGGCTATGAACACCTCGTGAATCCTAACACGGTTGATCTTGATCGGATGCATCGTTTTATCATTTCGCAAGTACTGACTACGGCCAATTTGATAAACCTATTCGATTCGTTCTTACTCAGCATCCGAAGGTATCTTCAAATGAGTCATGACAACGATGTACTTGGTTCCGTCAAATTAGATCTACTTCACTAACTTCTGGTCACATCACTAGAATCAGACTAGCACGTTGTGGTTAAAACTCTCTTCGTTAGCTTTTACCACATGAACCGGCTACACTTTGAGGGTCGGAATGACATTTCTAAGGACAAATATGTATCCCGGAGTCTCGTAGAAGTTATTCTCAAAGTGGTTCAATACTACGAATTGAAACGATCGCTTCACTCATTGTTAATTTAGTTCGTTTAAAAAGTCAAAGTACGTGAATACCTTTGTCACGGCATTGGTTTTCGTTTTACTCCATAATTACGTCTTAATAAGAGCAACAAAATTAAAATTTCGGATTTGGGCTTTTTGCACAATCATTGTGATAAAATCGAAAAATGTTTACTGTTCTAGCTGATGAAAACCCGGATGAGTACGAAATTTCAAATTCACCGCGTGCACCCCAACTGGATTTTCAACTCGGGGCGAAGGATTGCGAAACGAACATCTTATTCACCAGAATCTGTTCTTTTTGTACCACTTGTTCGAAGCTTGAGTGCAGTGGAGGGGACATGTGTCATAGCCACTAAGACGCACTACACATGCGGACGAGGGAAGACCGGCAACCTTGACCCTGAAATTCGAAGTGACATAGAACCACATAAGGTCACACTAGGTCAGGTCTGGTAACGAACCGAACGACAGCGAGTTACCGTCTGCCAGTGTTTTTCAACGAATTAATCGAAAACCAGCACTACTTGATGTGGGTTTTGCGACCACAGCCCTTGACGTGGTCAGAAATTGTTTTACTTCAGTTTCAGTTTTTACAACCATTAACCATGCATTAACGTGTTGTGGTTTTGGTTGCTAGCTCACAGCACATAGAATAACAGAGTTTTGAATGCAATATCCTCGCCGAGTGCAGTGATAAACTATGCCACCGGCTATCTCCAACTCTTTTGAAAGGAGCCCGTGGACGCAAAGCCAACAGTCTAACAGGACCTAAATGAGCCAGTGTACTCGTTAAGCTCTCACACTTTTTCCTCACGTCATCGGCTGACCACTTCCAAACAGTTTGTTTCAGATACCAGCGTACAACGAGGCAGGCAAGCGTAGGTGTGCGCAAAACATGTCTCAACTACATCAGTCTATTCACATTCGGTCCGTGTTCTCAACGTTGGGCACTAAGGTCCGGTACTTTCCACTTAATCCCTTAATTACCTAGAAAGTTCTCATTATATTTTACTGCTACTGCGAAAACAGGGGTGTTCAAACAACGAAAGTCTTCGTACATTTTCTGCTCTTAGCTGCCATGTTTCTGAGCCATATAATGGAACCGGCCTCACTGCTGTTGTGTGGATTCGATCTCTGGTCGACAACCGGACGTCACGCTGACGCAATAGATGCTTCATATTGACGAATCCTAACCGAGCCTTTAATATTCACGATACGCCTCATCTGAAAACGGAGTTTAAGATATCTTTGATCTGTTCCCAATGTTCGTTCTGATCTTGGGCATTTCGTTGTGACGGTAACGGCACTCAAAGCTCCACTGGTGCTTGTCGTCTAGTAGCAGACTTGCGAAACAGGTGGTTTTCGTGTTACCGTGGCCACATATTAGACGCAACTAAAGGCGACCTCAGATTAAAGCCTGATCTAGGTTCATCGGTGTGGGCCAGGATGATTAATAATCCTCCCGATCCATGCCATCGATGACCGATGGCAATGTAAGCAGTCTGTGAAGGTGACTAGGGGGGCTCCATGTCGATTCGACGTCGTTTTTGAAATATAGTTGGTGTTCACCAGAAACAGTCTGTGGTGGGAACAAACTTGCGTGGGGTGATTATCCTTTCCGGTGCGATCGGCTGGGACAGAATATAGGCTCCTGATATGCCACTCCGTTTCTACCAGGTGGCCAAGTTGGGCGTTAAAATCATCAACAACAATTGCATATTTCGTGGAACGTACACTTTGATTATATGCTGTCAAGGGAATCTCCTAAAACAGTCACCTTCAGTGAGGCAATTCTGGCGTAGGCCGTCGCTTTTGTCCACATTGTGCTATATTACTAATAATTCTCCCCAGTAGTCAAACTACAATTCAGACTTATTGCTGTTTAACGACTAAACATTCCGGCTTCACGGATCAACTGGGATGTTAGACGGCTGCAGTCTCCATTGCCTTACTGAAAATCATCATTTGCAGCCCTTGTCCGTAAACTCCTACCTGGAACAAAAATCCGATACTCAATTGTTTGCCTAACGTCAGCATCGCATATTGCAATGCATTTCCGTTCATCCCTGATCTTCTATAATGACAATCCCTATCTGTTCCAAATGTGATACTATAAATTGGACTTGGAAAACTATAATTTTGTTTTCAAGACTAAGTGATCCGTCTAATCTGGTTCTCATTTGGAACAATTTATTGGAAAGCTGGTCTCGGATAGATTGGAACAATGCTGGAACTACGTGGAGAGGTACTTTGCGCATGATTACGTTACTAATTTCACCTGGGCTCTTCTCAATGCTATGTCAAGGCTCGTTCCCAGTTTGACAATCTCATAAGTACACCAAATAAAACATAAGGAAGCGCCGTGGTTAGTGATATGTTGTTGAGATCGGTTACTACGTGCATCGTATAAGCAAAATCAGTAGCAGTGCATCATTATGAAACGAAACTTACACTCCCTGAACTTCACTCCACCTCAGTGTTTCTGTGCGCAATCTTGAAATGATAAGGTGTGCAACGTTGTTCTTAATCCACCTGTATTGGGGAAATACGCTTTTACTCCCGTTGCTTAACCTCCTTAAGCACTTGTTGTACAAAGGCTTGAGAAGTGCGAAGATTATTGTGCAGGTACTTTTTCATCGAACGCTGAGTCACTGACATAGTGTGCCTGTACGTGTGTGCACCAAACATGCCATTGTTTCGCATATTTCTGCATTACCTCGAGACTCTTTGGAACTTCTAACTGATAGATTTGTTTGGATCTCGTTCTCATTCGTCTGTCACGCTCACATTTTCGCATCCCCACCGGAAAGTACAGTGGTTGATAGTGCGTCTTCGTACAATCTCTCAGTAAAATAGCTTTATATATATATATATGTATGTATATATATATATATATATATATCACGTGCCATCGGAATCATAACGAAAGATAAAAATATTGAATGACAAAGAGGAAGGAAAGTGAAACAATGTGGAGAGTTCACTACACATGGCATTTCTTTTATTCCCTATTCCCACGTCATCGGTGTTCCATCGAGACCTATGATTTCTCTGTGGTTGCCCAAACCAAATTAGAGGGTACCTTGGTCGGAGTCATTGATCAACTGATCTAATCCACAAGGCATCAGGACTATCTGAAGGTCAAGTAACCCACTTTGTACTAGCGACTGATCGCTCATTTAGTACGGTCCTCAGATGGGATTAGCCATCCCCGTATATCCCTTCGCCACAGATGCCGGTTTGCATAGTGCCGTATGTTTCGTATGCCGTTCGTGGGCGGCTTGGAATCAAGGTTTATCCAACTCCCCCAGACTGTTTACCAAAGAAAAGTCAACCTTGTTAAAGGTGGTGAGCATTTGCGTTCGTCCTGGCACTTTAGTAAGAACATCTACACGAGAATACAGTGTGTAGAACTTCTCCAGCAGAGGTTATGTAAGATGCCGGTAATATGGGTGCATTTAGAGAGGCATTCAAAGGGAGTAACCATCTAGGAGCCTGAAGCACAGATCCCTAGCCATGCTGAATTATTTGGAAGCGCTTTCTAGATTTCATGAAAAGAAGACTTTAAGTCAAAAGTGATGTAGGATCTACGATATCGAGTGACGGTGATTACTGTTCTCAGCTGTGTAATTGGACCTACTACACGACGGCTTGTAATCAGCCACGCTGGATTTTGCTGATTTTCCTAGGATGTGCACACATCAACGGACTTATTCAGTGTTATCTAGAATTGCCTTTCCCGTGATCTTTAAGGTCCCTCATACATCGAACGCTTTGGTGATCACGCGAAAGATCATGGCATGTTCATAAAATGTCACTGGTAAACAACTGGTAAGCAGACCACACGCTCTCATATGCGCAGAGTCGGGGTTACTTATCGACTGACCGTAGCCCGGTGCCGTAAATTTTGATGTAGCTTCAGTTCTCCAGACCACTGATCTGCAAGGGTTGCTATTTTCAGGTTGAGTTGGGAATTCATCACGTTGGATTAAGAAATTGCCAAAGCTTTCGAAAATCCGAATATATTTGAGGCCTAAATGCTGCGGTTGGCCCTACTTCCGTTTATCGCATCCAGTTGGCCGGATGATCTCATCGATGATTGGTCAACTTGTCTTCATAAGCCCCAGTCTGTATGCTATTAGGACAGATCTAAATCGCAGATTATGTCTTGCCTAAGGACGAATATCATTCCGGTCTGAAGGTTGACCAATCGTCGACGAGGTTAATCTGTCAGTGGTTTGGGTAATCCAGCCAAAGTTTCGTTCTCAAATCCATTTTACCGTTTTTCAAGGTCGCATGATAACACCTTAGTGCAGTAGATTAGTTTTCTATGACACGATTGACCCATTTATGTGGTGAAAGGAACATGCCCCGTAGACACTAGGGCCCACTACACGAGGAGGGAGGAGCACCGGTAACCACGACCCTGAAGCTTGGAGTGACATAGAACCAAATAAGATCTGGTTAGATCAGGCATGGCAACAGGCCGGAGTGACAGCGGGTTGCCGTCTACCATCAAAAAGTTCCCTGCGGGTCTGGAATCAGCCTAAAATTCTATAAAATATTCATGAAAATCTGCCGAGTAATGTTCTGCACAAAATTCAGTCATCGTTATTAATGGGTCATTGAAATCGTCGCCGCAAGATTGGACTAAATTTCCTGTGAAGGAACATGCACTCCCAAAGTTCTGCATAGACTTCTACCCGTGTATGAAGTCGGTAAATTGTTATTCACTTTATTTATTTTTCGTAACCAATTCTTTTCAGCATTTGCTCAAACGTCAGGCCGAGGCAGTACGTAGCCTGATAACTCGAATTGTACACGCTTTGGACGGTCGTGTTATGGAACAGCAGACTGCACTGGAACGTACGGGATGTTCGGTATTCACACAAACGACAAATCCACATCTTATTCGAATCCAGATGCGTGTTCTAGACTGGATCATGCAGTTATCTCGTTATCCCCTCCCAGATGAACTTCGTCGGGGGCCACGAGCTGCAACAGCGATGACCAGTTCCGCTACCACTACCATGTGGTCAGTATGACCCAATCTAGTTGTGGATGATAGGTGGCTGGCCACGGAATGCACTTATGTCAGCACTTCTTGTAGGTATAACATCACTTTACTGCAGCACTTTTTGATTGTTTCGTCCTCCTCACTTGCTCCCCTTTCCCAACCTCCGCCTGCATTTCTGACCAGCCTCGTATCGACCAACTGAGTTGCATTTATATGTTTACTTACTCGATTTGCCTATCCGTTTCATTGCTTATCAATGGGGTCTCAGTAGCTGTGCCTGTATCTAAGTGTATAACCCCCTTCGCCCAATTTTATCTAATTCCCAACTCCAACGAGTGGACCTCCAATGCGTGTTGTCCTATTGCGAACCGAGTGACATTATGACTACTGATTAGAGTTCGTATTACACATATGTATAACCACACTTTTATTGTGTACAAATGACGAGAGTGCATGGAAATAGTATGTTGTTATTAAAGTGTTTTCCTCGTTCGGGATTCCAGGTTGCCATGCCGCTCACAAACGAGCATTATCTTTTTCATGATTGTATTCGGTTGGGAAACGGTACCAATTGGGTGGTTTCTCATCTTGTGCGTACAATTTTGAATCTTGTGGATCATTGTGTCAGCAGAGTAAAACCACCTGTCATTGCCTAACCGGTCATTGAGCCCGATTGATTAGAATTTTTAATATGATTTATCGTCAATCCAAAATTCTAAGGCATGGTTGTCATTGTCCCCTATTGTAGAATTCGCCTAGGAAGCCGGAACTCACGGCTTGTACATTTTATGTTTGTGGAACACTTACGTGTAACAATAAAAACGTAATGTTTGACCATCGTTGGTAGCAAAATTAATCCGTGTATTAGTGGCACATTCATTTTCCGTTCCGCTTGTTTGTAGACGGAAATTGTTCGTCAATGTAACAATGATACCCCACTTGCCGTTTAAGACAATGCAAAAAGCACCGTACAATGGGATCAGTGGAACTGGAGTCCAATGAGATTCAGCATCTAAATTTTGTCACTGGAAGATATAATATTTTAGTCTCAACACAACCATACTTGTGTGTGAGGGTGAGGTGTCGATGGTTGAATTTTTCGGAGTTTTATTTATTTAGTGTGTTGCATGAAAGCGGACAGAACATCTTTCTGGAAGGTGTCAGCTGTATTCTGTCTTTCCGATTTACTTGGTATATCTCACCGCTGTATAACAGCGTCCACAGGTCATTCGAGCACTGATTGGAGTTTATCCACTAACCCATAGTGATTTCCACCAAGTTTTAATTCAACCATCGTTGTAGTGTTAACGGTAAAATGCGAAGTATGTTACCTTCACCTGATTCCAAAGACCTTACTGTACAGCGTGTGGTCCGGAAGTCAATGCACAGCTGGAAATAGTTAGTCCACCTCTGTCGGCCAGCCTGAGCAAACGAATGAGCGAGATAGCTGTCGTCTTAGCTGCGCAACCTCGGTGCTATTCGTGCTCAATATGAACTTAGTAAGTTTCAAAGTGCGAATTTGCAAGTTAGGGCAGTCATTCCCAGATATCCCCAGATTTTCCGCGAATCATCATACTGCTATTTCATCCGCCTTGTCAGAAGTTATCAGTGGCCCCTATCGATTGCCCCGATCTGAGACGAGAGTCCAAATGGGACGACAACGAATAGTCGCGAATGGTTTATCGGACTTCTGCATTGCACGGTGTGGTGCCCTCGTCTGTCATTTGGTTTGACAGGACAAGAAATCACTGATTAGTGATCAACTTTAATTAGTTAGGGTTAATATTAAGAGTATTCGGTGTACACATCGAAGGTTTGGCTCTTCGCACTGTCGGCCGTCTTACCCATGGACAGTCTACAAACGGTAGTAGAAATTTACGTACATTATTGTTATGTCCTTATTAAAGGAAGTAAAACGGTAAAAGATGAGAATATTGTTTTAAAACCACTCATGAGATCCAGAGATTCCAAGGTAAACTTGAAGAAGCGGCATGATTTAGCTTTTCTTCTTACCCAGAAACTGATCTGTTCATCTCGTTAGTACACAGACTTCCTGTTTGCATTGCACGAATTTACCTCGCTTGTAGCTGCTTGACATAGGCTTGTGATATGATCCGTCGTACAAATGGGGATCGTTGTGCAGAGCCAAAAATCTATCCAGTTTGCACTACTATCATTCACTCCAACTTCCATCGAGTTTTGGTTTTGGTTATAACTGCCATCGTGATGGAAATTCACCGATCTGTCGATCGCCATTTCGTCCGATCCGTAATGCATTGACCGTCGGTGACTGGCACAGCGCATGGGATAGCACCGATGTGCTCAGCTAATTGACTCCATGCAGGGTCCACTGATTTTCGACTGACTGACTGTTTCTTGAATTCTCGTCTGAGGTTTGATAATCTTGGGATTTTGGACGTCTTGCTTGCTGGCCACCAGTCTGCTTTCCCCCGACCCCGGCAACTACAAACGTTGTTGTAAGTGTTTGATATAAGTTTGTATACCATGCTCACCATAAACAATAACAAATGCGTGTGACTATGGAATGAAATCATTTGGGTGGGCCTTTAGCCTCTCTCTACATCATAAATTGCCTTTGTGGGCGCTCCTGCAGGCTCTTTCGTACCCACTATGTCATGTTTAAGTTATGCGTATCAACCCTTCGCTGTGGGACTGTACCTGGACTTTAACAGTGGCTTACTTGCCTCCGTGACCTAACGAGCTTCACAGGATGGTTTATCTCAAGCCAATGATTCCACCATGCCTGGAAGTTCAATAGGTAAAGTCCTGGCTAATTATCCTTCTGATCCCTCAGGTGTGAGGCTTGGCATGAAATGGCAATCCAAAGTGACACAAATGAGCAAAAGGGCAACTAATCCACGTAGATGGGCCTCCGCTCAACTATGCCCCGCTGCCTTGCGGACTGGTTCTTGTTAAAACCGAAGGCTTTGGTTAAGAACGCTAATCGTTCTTCTACTTAGCGGCTGGATTCCCTGTGCATCATTTTCCACGCATCAAATATGCACAACATATTCCATTCCGTATTGGTCTTCACGCAGGATATCCGTGACCGCGCTGCCCATTGTTTCGTGCATAGCGCGTAGTGATAAGCATGGTTCTGCCCACAGCCTCTGTGCTGTGTTGACGCCTGACTGCCTCGTGGGTGAGATTTCAGTCAAGGGCTCCCGTTTGGGTTCCCCAAGAAAAGACATTTCTGCGATGTGGGCATCAGTGAAGTATCGATCGTCCAAATGTCTCCAGTTTTTTTTCTGTAAGGAACCTTTCCAATTAAGGTTCCATGGATTTACCTGATTACAAAGTCCGTGAAACTGCATGACATAAATTGGATGTATTATTTGGTCTTGCCTTCACTTCACTTGGCTACCTCTAGTGATCTCACACTAAATCAGATGAGACAACAAGCTGCCCTAGATAGGTCTTTTGAATAGACACAAAGTGGTTTAACCAGATGGGATGTCTTCTTCCTCTTTCATGTACGATGTTAAAGTGTTAACATTAGAGTTTTGGGATCATTTTGGACAGGGAATGATTCGAATCGGTGATTGTGCCGATTAACGAGAAGTGTGGCAGATCTTCATGTGAAAATAAAGGAATTATTTGATATGGAGCGCATCCAAACTTCTGGCGAGCATCATTCACCGTCGGCAAATAGAGCACGGAAACCACATACTCGTTTCTAACTCCGTTGAGGTTGCACCAGTCACATCTTCTCTGTACGATAGGTGTCGGAACATTGGTAAGCCTTATCTAAGCCTACTGTCTCTGCCTTCCTTTATCTGAAGCCGACTTTCGATTCAGTCAATCTTGCAGTTCTTTGGCACTGCCATAGAAGTTAATTTTACTATTCCGATCTCCTTATGCAAATGGTTGGATCCAAATTCGTGCCTACGGCCATCTTTCACCGTGCGCAACATCAGAAGTGATGTTCGTCAGGGTTGCTGTTTTTCGTCGTTTCTTTTCAACTTTATCAATCGAACCATCACGACAGTTGTCCTGTTCTGTAAGAATACTGACAGTGATATTTGTTCAAACAAAATATCCGAACGGTTTTGTACTATTGAGTGAAGATGCAAGTAACTTGCAAGTGCTTCTCAATTGTCTGGACGATGATCACTTGCCATATGCACAACTTCGCATTTAAATCGGTTTGTCTTAAGACAGATCCCAAGCAATTTTGTACCCATCCGCAGTTTCTATCTTTGAACTTAGTGTTTTTCGTCCGAATGTCGTCTAAAGCATGGCTAGTTCTTGATCAGATGTATTTATACGATGGATTATAAGTTGATCGAACTTCAGGTTTTGACCGGGTGATCGATCAATACTACTAGCCCCTAACACTCTTACATGCATGTTTCGCAAATCCGAAGTTACCTGAACGGCCTTCCTCGGTCGAATTTGGTCCGATATATTCTTCTTTTTATTTCTCTTTTACCAATTAAATAACGGTATGCATCATTTGTCAGGACATGGACCACAGCCAACAAGAGGGCTGCTAGGTGGAGAAGTTGACCGGCGGTGGGAGGACCCGAACCTGCGGCCATCATGTCCAAACACCTCGGCCTTATCTCCGCTTCGTCATCCCCTGCCAAGGATGTACTACTACCTCTATTGATTTATCTCTGAGTCTATCCGAGTAATTGCGTACCTAGAGGAATCGTCGAACTGGACAGGAAGAAAAGGTTCTGCATGTTCCTCGAAATGGGAATACAAAATAATCTGACAAATTTAGAAGCTCACCTAGAAATAGAACTCGAAGCTGAGATGCCAGAGTGGTACTTTAAAATGATTTACTGATTACTCTGCTGTTCAATACCTTAGCCTGTTTGAAACCCTAACGAAAGTGTACTACCTTGCCGAATTATCCATATGTAATATCGGATCGGGGCTTATTTGTTCACAGCAAGGTATTTTTACACAAACCGGTGCAGAAAGAATGGTTTTTGTCCGTTTTATTGGTTGCCTATATATACTAGGCACATAATAAAGCATAGTCAACAAATCGGTCCTCGGGCGAGCTTTCGACATACGATGTGCATCTTTTTTTCTCGCAATCTACCATCTGGTTGTCGAGAAATGTAGCGAGAGATCTATTAAATCTACTTCTACCGTTTGCCGGGTCCATTTTCCATTGTAATTTGTTCGTTCATTCAACATGCAAGATAATACACACAATTGTTCATGAACAGTTTACAGATTGACTAGAGATCATATGATTTGGAATCGGTGCTTATGGTTAGTTTGCCGAAAGTTCCTGGGTCATCAGCATAGCATAGTTTTCATCTCTCTAGCGCAGAAGGAAGCAGCATAATTGTTTTGATTTACTGGCCATTTTCATCGTTCTTATGATGAAGTCCGCGTAGCACGTGACAAGAGGTCATTGAGGCTGCTGTAAACAACCGGGAGGATCTTTATCATCTTCAAAACGAACTCAGTGTACAATGCCACTGCGTGAAAGTGGGCTTTTCTATCCTGAACAGAACGCGTACAATAAATAATTTATTATATACAAATGCGCGCACGCACATACACACATCGATGGAAATGAGGTCTCGGAAAGAGAATGGACAACAATCCAGTCAGTTTTCATTTGGACATAATCTAGCATTTGCCAGCCCGGGGTACAGCCGTATAATACCTCAGATTGTGTTGCCGGAGATCGAGGTTGGATTACAACGTTTTCTCCGGAATCCGTGATGTCAGACGATGTAGCTGTTTCCGAGAATTTCACCAGCTTGCAACTACTCGTTTTGGCGTTTAGATTACAAATGTTTCATCCTATCATCCGTGAGTGGGCCTCGACTGGCGGTTCAGTGTAGACCCACTCAACTTACTTCATTGAATTACTTTGTTGTTCATTTGGTTTTTTGCTCGGAACCCGTTGTTTATCACTGAGATTCAATCGATCTGTCACGTAGTGCATATGGCATTGTCCCTGCATCTACTCTGTCCAGTTATTCTCGCATGATAGACGAAATAAATTTGGCAATCACCTCCATCTTCACCGCAATAGTCTGGGCTGTAGTTCTCCAATCCAATTCAGGAGCCATTTTAGTTTTGATAGTTGCAACACCTTGCCAACAAAGCCGCGTGTCTCAGAATTGCAAATAATCGAAGTATATACAGTGAAAATCCTAATGCAGTTGTTTTAGCATGTAACACTATCTGTCCCGCCTCGTGTGCTAAATATATACATATATTATATGAAGATATATATATATATATATATATATATATATATATATATATATACAAGTATACAAGTATAAGGGTGTTTTGGACAAGAGAGTGCCGGGTATGCATACCGGACGAGCGACGATAACGGCGAAGTCGGTCATATGCTTCCGGGGAAATTTTGTTCACTCATCCAAATATTGCTTACCACTTATATATATAAATATATATATAATCTTACTGATCTTTGAACTGTGTTCAATTTCGTGATTAATATTATAACTGTTCGATTGAAAAAGATGGAAATTTTTCTTTGTAGTTCTGGTGTATTACAGTTTGCTAGTATTGATGTGAATCATATTATTTATCCCAAAATGGCTGGGCTGCCAGAGAAAAGCCTACAGGGATTTTGCATAGCTCATGTCGAGTAAAGCGAACTCACCCTCCCTCCCTCATCCGTGGAAAGCCGGGACTAGGTAAGCCTCAGTTCACGTGAGTGGTCGTGTTTGCATGTGTGCACAAGCGTTCATATGAACTGACTGTCATAATCAAACCAGGTTCGCCGATTCGGACGGTTAGCTCATAACGATTGGGCCTGGGCTACTTTCCAGCTCTACAAAGTGGGGGGTAATTGTTTTGTGAACCACGAGCCGTGCAAAATTGGCATAACCCCCCCCTCCCTGACACGTCAGTCAATTTCGAGACAGTCGGCATAAGACTGACTGGTCAGTTAGCGGTGCTAGGAACTCAGACATCATTGTGGCCTAATAGAGGTCTGCGCCTTGTTCCAGGCTATCCCCTCATACAGTTCGTAATTATATAAAAATATTGCAGAATTGTCAGAACTGTTTGGAACTTCCACTCCAAGTACCGCTGTCGTAAATCCTGAACACGATGTACCTGATGCGTGCACATCTCTACTGCATCATCTATTGATTATCTGCTAGCAGACACACGAGGTAATCGAATCTTGTGTCAGGATGCGCTTTTTCACAAAGAACTGATTAATCCTGGTTTAATTCCGAAACTATTTGAAATTTGGCTAAAGAGGGATCAGTAACAACCGGGAGTTCCGCAGTTCCCGAACAGATATTTTTAACCACTCAGACAATGTGACTGAAATACTTTGCCCACATTTTGCCACATCTCTACTGGGCAACCACGTGCGTGATACCGCGACAGCGTGACTTCAGCGCAGTCGTAATTCGTTCGTTCTTTCGCTTCTCGTTGTGCAGTCGATACAAGCCACTCTCTTGGCTCACTCTAACTTCACCAGACTGTGCGTTAATTAGCAAAAAAATACTTATCAGTCCTTGTCAAATTCTGTATCAATCTATCATTATTTCATATTTATACTCCCAGGTGGAGTCGGACATTCATTTCATTCGTATGTTCACGATATCAGCTAATTCTTCAACTTTTGCCGTTCTAATCTAACAACATCCATTGTTATTCCTCATTATGAGCTCATCCACACACACACACACACACACGCACACACTGACATTACAAACAGCTACAAGAAGCAAACCGTTTATACTTGAATGGTCGAGGCGATCTCACGTGGTTGCCTAACGATGTTACTAATGGCTAATATCAACAAGAACTCCTTTTCTAAACGTCTTTTATTTTATCTTTTACTTCATTTATTAATGAAATAACAATGCACATCATTTCCAGGAAGGGGGCCGCGGCCACCAGTGAGCTGACAAATAAGGAAGTTGACCGGCGTTGGGAGGATTCGAACTTGCGATCTTATCCGCTTGGCCACCGCTGACCGGTGTAGTAATATCCTATTTAGCTTTTGACAACAGCATTTGACTCAAGTCCAGCGTTTTCTTGTTCCTATCTGTGCTCCAGCATTTCACCCCTAAGGATGGTGGAGCAATAGACCAATATTAAAATGTGTAATCTACACAGAGTCAGAGATCCTTCGAAAAGAGGGCTGCATTCGTCCCGCTCCAAAGTGTGAAAAAGTGGAAAGAAAACTCATCAGCAGAAACCCAGTAAGTGTGACCAGCTGCACACGATACTTCAGAATCAAGATGGCGGTGTACAGTCAACCTGTTGCAGATTGTTCATCCTTTGTTTTTTTTTGACATGCTTGATGCATGAGTGCGATAGGAGGGACATGTCCCACAGCCACTAGGGTCCACTACACGGCAGGAGGGTCGGCAGCCTTCACCCTGAAACTTGGAGCGACATCGGACCACATACGGTCTCAGTAGGTCAAATCTAAGAACGAGCCGGGCGACAGCGAGATGGCCTTTCCAAGGTCACACTGCATGCACGTGATACATTTCGAACCAGTTAAGCCGATTTCCAAGCACACTATTTTAATCACTTCCAGTCGGTAGGAGCTGAAAAGCCCATCAGGACAGCAAGGGAGCTTGCTGTTTAATGAACAGTGTAGATCTGATTGACACACGTGCATTATCTCCCTCACATTCCTTTAGTCTTTCGTAGCATGCAAATTACTGTTTTGTTTTTATATCCCAACATTACTTACTCTTTGTTACAATTCAGTGACCGTCTACAAATGAAGCAAATTGCTTAGTTCCAAACCATTCACCTCCAACAGTCCATCTCGGCAACGTATTCGAGTCAGTAAGATTTCCACGATGTTACAATCACCAAAGTCGTTACAGCCGGTGAATATTTGTTACCAACATTGTCTGCAATACGAATGAGGTATAATGGGCTACGTCGAAGAGGACACTTTTCCCTTGGAAATGAAAATCATCATCCAGGGCTTTTTCTCACTGTAACCTTTCACTTTGACATTCCGAGGTATCTTCAAACCAGACCAAGCGACCAAAGAACACTCTGGGCACTGAAACCCAGATCTTGATCATATTGAATGTCAGTTAGCAGATTAGATCACTTGTGACATGGGAAATTCGGTCGAACATAAAGGTCATTCTTGCAATCGTTGAGGCATTCAGTTACCTCGAAATCCAAGCTGTTTTTGGCTTAATAACAACTGTCAACTTGTGTATCGGTCTTCGGTCTTCATCGGCATTACTTGTGCGACGAAATTTTGACAATTTGATTCACTTTCCAGCCACGTCAATGTTGCGGTGGAGATGGAGAAGGGTTCTCGCATTTTAGGTCTCGCTATTTTCAGATAAATAGGGACTGAATAGATGGCGTCCGGTTTGATGGTGATTAAGAAACGTGTGCACCTATTTATGTTTTCATTACCCTTCTCACAAGCAAGGAAGCGTGCGCGCATCTTGAAACACCGATCGATCAGTGTGACTTACGGATACGTGACATCCAGCGAAAACAAACCTGGCTCACTGACTGTCTAAATTTAGATTAGTCCTTCTCAAAATTAATTGGGCCCGCAGGCTAATCATGTGTGAGTCGATATTGCTCCCGGATTTGCCTTACCAGGCGGTTTTTGGGTTGCATTCCGATTGCCATTGTACCGACTTTGCCGTAGTGCTTTCCCTTAGGGACGTGACTGCAAATGTCATACATCCAAAAACAAACTTTAATTCTCGAGTACGTCATTGCCGACAGCAACGAATAATACTAATCTCGTACTTTATTAAATCAGTGTAAACTAGAATAGATCTTAAAGGGAAAAATTTGAGACCCAGATATGTTCTGAATATGACTTGCATGAAAGTGTGCTCGAGAAAAATCGCATTTACCATGTATGCTTTGCCGCTAGACTAAATGAACCTGTTTCAATTTCGACCGGACTAAACTCGCGTCAGCCTAAAATACATCGAAATAACATGGATTTCACTGGACGCTGACCCTGGCCCCCTTGTCACAAATGTGTTCTGATATCGAAATTTCTGCTTTTATCCGGACACCAGATGCCCATTCGAATTGGTGATCGCAATTGGCAACCTCTGGCTTCTGGTATTTGTCATCGCAAATACAAATAAATACCTCCAAATCAGAACTGGGATCTTCAGTTTCATTTGTAAATTGCCCACAGGAGATCTGTTCTTGATTTCAGACAGATAATTTAAAATCATTCAGTGATTCACTTATCCAAATGTCTGCCTCATTGCGCGTCAGCTAACCCATTCGAGCGAATATGCTTGCCAAAGACACAGCTTATGGAGAAAGGATCAGACTGGATCCTCATTCCGTCGGGGAATGATTGTCCAGACTGAGGGCACTCATCCGGCCTGGGTTATATATTACTAATTCAAAAATATCGGTAAAACAATACTTCGACAAGAATGTAGTCTGGACACGAAACTACGAGGAATTGTTCGTGCTTGACTGAGTTAATGAATGGGTAGGGGATAGGGCAGCGACTCAGACCATCTGTGCCAGCAATCCGTGCGTCAGATCAAGCGTGACCATAGTCATGACATTTGAAGTCAATCTGCCTTTGAGGGTCTCGCACCGACTTCGTTGTTTCGCCCGTCCGATTGCTTCATGCTGACAGACATTTAATGGAGTTAAGTTAGTTGAGTTTCTGTCTCCGCATTTGTCGCGAACAAGCCTGTGTGCATCAGATAGGAATGAATAGGGAACAGGGAGGTAGGCGGAGGAGGGTACTGACTGATTGTCTGCTCATTTGCACCGGGTCATATGTTAGAGTTAAATGTGAAAATCCGCTTTAAAAGACAACCAAAACTTTTCGAATCTGTTTCACGGTCGGTCAGTGTACAGAATTGCATGTCAAACAACCAAACAACCACAGGCCCACAAACAAGATTGATCCAAGTGACATTTCACTCATTCTTTTGGGGTGGAATAGGTTCGAGTACCGGTAGCGTCAAAGGTAGTCCAGAAATCCAGCCAAATAGTTCGTGTTTTGGGGCTCCAATATCGAGGTTTCCGATGGTAATCAGAACTACGCTCACCTATTGGTCTTAGAGGTGCCACTGACAGATAGATGTGCGTTTTTTTTGGCTGCACATCTTCTCAGCTGGTTCGCATATACAATAACAAAACACCACGTGTTGCGTAATCCAAGTAAAGCCAAGGCTACTCGAGCGATAAGAAGACGCCTCGGGAGGTGTCTTGTAAACTGGTATTTCTCAAACATTTATTATTTTTGTTGAGGCAATACTGCCTTAAACCCAAAAACTCTCGGGTTCACGCCCCGGGAAGCTGAATTTCCCGGGTTCGAAATCATGTAAGAAATTGATTGTGGATGATCGAATTCAATACGGACATAAAAGTACGAAATAGGAATAGGCAAATAACATACAAGTGGGTGTCAGTCTGAGCAGATTTTAGGATCAGTTATTACTTGGTCAAGAGTAGTGCGAGGGGATCAACAAGGTAGCGGACTAGGTTACTTTTTCATACGAACATACAAAAAGCGGCTAGAATAAATCATGATCCACGCGCAAGGTGAATAACAATCTTGACGAATTGGAAGTTACAAACACTGTGCAAGATGGCAGACTGCAACAAATTGTGGTGACTTCGCTACAAACATCAAAATTATTCTTGATAGTATGATTCAAACTCAGATTTCTCCACTTCTGTTGTTGTAATGTGTAAGCATTTGCACTGATCCGGTGATTGGACTGAAAGTTTTATTCGCTAGGCCAAAAGAGTTAACACGAGAGTATTAAAAATCGATAGGTAAGATTGCAAAAGTCTACAAAAACTCGAACCAAATGGGTATAACAATGCAACTTGAGTTTGTGAATTGAAAATGACGAGAAACAATGCTTTCATGGTGTCAGACAAAAGTGCCATCTTCCTGCCCAGAATTCCAATTCTGATTACATCTCCCCTTCAAATAGAAAGGGATTGAACACGATTTAGAAGTGATCCGAACTAAACAACCAGACTCGATTCCCAGCACCAAGCAAAGCAGACACTATTGGGATTTACGTCTAAGAGTCAACTGGTTAACATCGCACGCTTTGAACACGACTATCACGGGTTCGATTCCCCTCATCGCCGACCCACTCGATTGCTTAAAACCAAGCATTAACTCATTTGCCGAAGTCATCGAACTGGTGATTTAGCCATTATCGACAGTGAACTAATATTATTATTATTACCACTCATTGGTAGTATTGTCATTGTTATTGCTATTGAATATTGCTTTCGCGACTCTGTGCCGCTAAGCAATCTGACCATTAACTGAGGACAATCGGAAGTCTTTACTTTTTGACTTTGCATTTCTGTCTTATACTCTGAGGAATAAGACGAAATTATGAAACTGTCTTCGTTTCAATGAAAAACCTCCTCCCGTGATCTGGAGATTAGCTTGAAATTAGGACTGGAAATAAATAAAAATTAACTATGGAAATAAGCTCCTCCGAAAGTGGTCAATCGAGGAATAATTAGTATTCACTGGTCTTACTTGTTGTGTACGTGTATGTGCACATCCATATATGCATATGCATGCACCTATATATGCATGTATGTATGTATGTCTTTGTGTGTGTGCATGTATGTGAATGTATGTGTTCGTGTATGTATGTGCTTGCAAGTGTGAATGTGTGTGCGCATTCATTTATGCCAATGGGTGTATACGACTCACGAATCGCGTAAGGTTTGGACCTTGCCGAACAGAGCACAGAACACGAGAACCGATAGGCAGGTAAAGAGTTAGCAAATATTTGCGAAGCAAAAATTGCCTAACAGGCAATTCTGGTTGCATCCTCGTCCGTTTTTGCATACTTCAAAAGGGGCGCTATTAGATTAGCGAGTCTCTTGGCGTGGATCTAAGTACCTGTTTATACTGATTCCTCAATCTGCCAAGACCATAAGCCGTAGAAGCGAAATCTTTTTAATTGCCAGGCCTCCAGTAGTATCGGGTCACAAAGTTGACTGACACTATCAGTCATTGTAAAAAATGTTGTGACTCGCGAAAACGAAGTTACCGGTCAACACCACAGCTCTGACTACGATGTGCCAAACATCGATTCGGGGAAATAAATGTTTGTTGTAAAAAAAATCGCTACTCCTCGACAGAAGACTCATTGATTACCTCCCTCTAATCTCAGGGGGAAAATTTTAAAGAAACTCCAATCCCAGTGAAATGCGGCGGGTAGGCGGATTGATTGTCTGTCACCCCAAAATGGCCAGAGATACGAATCCCAGATCCACCGGTCGTTGTACTGATAGACGACAGTTCCCTTCGGCTCGGTAGGTCATCCTACCTGACCTACTAAGACTTCTGGTGCAAGTTTCAGGGACGCGATTGCCGAACTTCCTGTCAAGTGGACTAGGTCATCGAGGCTAGGGGCATGCCCCGTCCAATGAGTGTGTGTGCATCTCGGATCCAATCAGAAATAACAAAGTGGACGGCATCACTATTTTGCCGTGTATAAGTCAACATTTTATTCGTTTAAGATCGCAAAAAAAGTGAACCAACTTCGTTTGTATTGCTTAGCACATGTTCGATGAGCTGTAAACAATGGAACAACCATACGACCTTTGTTTTCGCCAATCGTTACCTGTCACTCGAGACAAGCGCGCATCTGTTATTCGTGTGTGGTAAGAGCCTGCTTTAGCTTTGGCTGGCACAAGCGTGGATCAGTTAATACCCACCTCCAAGTAGTCCGACCTGACCGGAGCTTCTGAAACCACCGGGAGATATCGATGTGAACAGCTTTACTTTGCCAGTCATTCGCTAATCCAAAGAGAGACACGTATACATCATTGTTCAGCGTTAAACAGCAAGGCAAGCGTCACTGACCGCTGCCTTTTCCATAGGGTTTCATGTTTCCATAAGAAGCGTGAATATCTAAGGGGCACAGGGAGTGGACCTACGCATGTAGGAAAATAAAAGATGCCGCTGCAGCCAACACATGGAACACAGTGTAACTGGACAAACGCACGTTTTCAATCATTCTGATTCGATAGAAAATGACAACACGATCACCACTGTTCACGGTTCACTGCCATATTCTTCAGTGTCTCCAGCCACGTAGTTGACGAGTCTTTCGAACCCGAACCACGAGGACATGAGACATCTACGTTACTTAAGTTTGCTGTACATTTTCTCATTGCACGTAGCCGCATCATCTGCTGACCTACAGTCCGTGGGAGGAATGCAAAATAGGACACTATGGTAGACGATTGTTTACCATACGCAACACGTGACCCAACCAACGTAGTTTACGAAGTTTCATATACTGATATAAGGTATTCTCAGAATTAGCACTTAATATTAGCTTACTGACCTTCACATTACTCACCTGGTCAATCCGTCCAATCCTGGCCACACTACATAGACATCGGTGATCGAAAACACCCAAGTGATGAACATCGCCCATACGCAAAATCCATGTCTTGCAACCGTAAAACAGAACTAAGCGCACCTCGGCACAGCACATACGACCTTTCAATTTCATTTTCATTGAAATATCAGGCTGATGCCACAAGTGCTTCAATCCAGCATACGCCGCTCGAGCCTTTGATATACGCGTGTTTACCACCACTGCCGAGCTACCGTCGTTCGACAAACAGCTGCCAAGGTAGGTGAAACGGTCGATAATCGTGAGTTCCCCTCCATCCAGTATCAAGTTCGGTGCTACTGCCGTCCAGTCCTGTAACAGAACTTTGCACTTTGAAGGTGTAAAGCACATGCCAAACCGAGCAACCAATCTCGAGTCTATCTAGTGCCCATTGTGCATGGTCCGCAGACCGGAAAAGGCGCACAACATCATCTGCATAATCTAGGTCACACAGCTTCCTTCCATTTCCCAGTTCGACTCCCACATCCCGGAGAACTCCTAAAACATTTTCCATCACCTCCTCCATGATTAAGTTGGACAGGAATGGAGAGATGGGACACCCTTGCCACCCGTATACCCTCACGCGACCGTAGGTATACGAGTACGATGCTCGAAACAGGTTCACAAACTTCGTTGGCATACTCTTCCCGTGGAGAGCACTGAATGGGGCTGTCCGATCCATTGAGTCGAAAGCAGCTTTCAAGTCGAGAAAGACTACGATCGTAGAGCGGCGGTGCGTGTGGTGCGTTTCGAGTAACTGTCGGAGAGTGAATATCTGATCGATGCAACCTCGACCTGGATGACATCCGGCCTGTTGTTCGCGGATATTACTCTCGCGAATCGGTGTCAAACAGCGCAGCACTATTGAAGCTAGCACCTTAGTAACCACCAGAATTAAACTAATCCCACGATGATTGCTACAGTGTTCCGTTTACCCTTCTTGAAGATGGGTACAATCAGTGACTTATCCGACGATAACGGAATACGCTCTTTGTCCCAAATTTCATGAAACAAGAAGGTAATTGATTTCATCAGAGCTTCTCTATCCAATTTGAAAAGAACTGGGAATATTCAACGGACCGGTTGCTTTTCCGCTTTTCGAAAGTCGAATATAATACTCCACTTTCAATTCCATTGGGAGGGGGGTCGACAGAAGCCTCCCAAGGATTCACAGCTCCAGACGTTGGACTAAATACGTCAGCCTGTGGCCAGTTAAACTAATCCCTAAAGTGCTCAGCCCAACGGTCCAGCCTTCGTTGTTTACAATGGATGAGCTCTCCACTCCTATGGCATACGACTTCACTAACCGAAGTTCGCCGCCCACCGCTGTCACGTATAAACCCAAACAGTCTTTGATTGTAACCTGAAGCGACCGCTTCCTCCACCTCTTCGGCTACCTTGACCCACCAGTTTTCGAGGTCATTCTTAAGACTTATCGTCAACTGACGCTGCAACTGCTGACGCATCTTATTCACTTCCTTGCAGTTAGGCAGCTCGCGTTCGTACTCCATTAGGCCCAGCGACCCTTGCGAGATCTAGTGTTTTTGGTGAACGCCAGATCTAGGACAGCAGGCGAAATCTGCTGTCAAATGCATCGCCTGCTTGATTTGATCCCATTGCTTGTCTATACTGTTGCTCGTCGGAGGTCTTAGTTACTCGAACAGTTTCTGCTCATAGCTTTTGCGAACAGCCGAATTAGACAGACGTTTGACATCTAATCGGGTTTGTGGCCTGCGTCGTTGGCCGTTGTGCTGCAGCAAAAATCGCATGAAAACTAACGCATGGTCCGATTCGACATACGTGGTCCAGTTCGACCTACAGTTCTGGAAAGAACTGCGCCAACGGTAGGTTCCTGTAATATGGTCGATCTGACTCAGATTTCCCATCGAGTTAGAACGCCATGTCACCGTGCGACGCGAACCGTGTCGTGCACTAGTTTTTCGGAACTCATATTTTCAACTGG
This sequence comes from Fasciolopsis buskii, assembly GCA_008360955.1. Taxonomy (NCBI): domain Eukaryota; kingdom Metazoa; phylum Platyhelminthes; class Trematoda; order Plagiorchiida; family Fasciolidae; genus Fasciolopsis; species Fasciolopsis buskii. Next base: position 103,961 of record LUCM01008860.1, on the reverse strand, counting down.
TACATATTATCATTGTTTAGAATGGAAAAAGGAAGGAGTGAAATCTGCTCTGGTTTAGACTGGTCAATCGACACTCGATCCTATCTCCCGATCCAACTTATCCTAGTGGGAAAAGTCGAATCATGTTGGCACAAAATAGCTTACACTGGTCTTCTATGATCAACACTCATTGATCGATTCGTTAGCTGACCTATTTGATTCATCGCTTTTCATCACCTTCCTCATGCAACGTTTTCGCTCGGACTATCGAATGACGCAATCAGCGCGACGTCATCGCAGCTGTGTGGATCCCTGACCAGCTTAGTGTCTATGACGAGTTACTGGCATTACAATAATTAATGCCATTATTATTGTCATTGTACAACTCGCCAGTGATAAAGTCATGGGACTACTGCTATAAATCTGCTTCTTCCTTTTCGGAACCCTACAAAAGTCGATATTCACCTTCCATCGAACTTGAATAAAAGCTGCCATGAACGGTTTTCCTTGGGCCATTTGAGTTTGGTCCCAGCGGTTTATGGCACATGAATTCTCCACAGTGGCAGTACTATCAAGGCCGAAATCGCCTTCCTGAAAGCGATGTGCACAATGGTTTCATTCAGGAAAGAAGCAAAAGCTAAAATGTAACAAAACATGACACAACATCTGTCCGTCGCTGGTTTTGCAACCGTCACAGATAGATGACGCACGACTACCGACTCTGGTGATACACAACTTCTCGTAGGAAACCCCGACTTGCCGAGAAGTCTTTACGAAGGGTCTGATTGATCATTTTTTGTTTTGCAAAATTATGAAATAGTCTTATCCCGCCAGGTTGAAGTCTCGTTCGGCATCCAGAAGGCACAATTAACACTTAGCAACTTGAGGCTTCTGCGGGTCCGCATGCCGTCCGGTGGTCGATCAAAGTTCAGTTGTACGCAGCAGTTGAGAGATCGGTCCTGATATGCAGTTTAGAAGAACGTCCATTTCGGATAGGTGTATACACTGGTATCTTCGTACAGTATGATGAGAGCTTTACTCGTAACTCCGGGGTTATGCCCAGGGTACTGGGCCCTAGGTTCCAATTTTTAGAAGTACTGAACTTGAGCAGGTCGCATTGGTTTGGTCATGCGCTACGCTTGCCCATAGACCGTGATGAACACTTTCCTCCTAGTTAGGTACTGATTGGCAGATTGGTCATGGTAATTAATGCATGATAAGGTGAAAAGGTATCAAAGCCCTAACCAATGGACTGTCCGGCAAAGTTGCAGTTAAATCCTCGAACTGAGATTCACCATGTCTGCTCCTATTCAGGCAGTGGATGGAACCACGGAACGATCTGATTCACTGTTGCAGTTACTGGCGTTCTTGCATTCGAAGTCTTTCTTCTCCTAAACATCTTTTTATAATTACTTTTTGCTTATATTAGTTCACTGTTTTTCGTTCATTTCTCTGTTGAGTATGCGAATCTGTGAGACAAAAACGTTATCACGAGGTTGATGGTTGTGAGAACTTAACAGATTTTAACCAAGCCTAGTGTATGTATCAAGGAGCCTCCATCGTTTACACTGGTTGGTTGTACATAGAAAAAATGATTGCCCATAAATACGTTTTTTTTTCAATCCTGCACTCCGCCGCTATTTACTGTCATCGATGCATCTCAAGTGCGCACAATGTCTCACCCAATATCCACATTTTATCGGTATGATTGTCTCAACCTTGTCCCAAAAACAATCGCGTATCAAGCAACCCATTTCACCTAATTGATAATCTACCCTTTTAATCCTGTTTGCAATGGGTGCCTTATTATACTATGTTCTACTAAACCTTATGTCGAACTACTGGTCGTACCTTGTTCAAGCCCAGTCTATCGATTAGTTTGCGGATTTCCACTTGGGTGCACGCACGAACGCCACATTGGTCCATCTAATTGATTACACAAGTACCTATTTGGGTGTGGCATGTCTAATAAATCCTTTTGAGTGGCGAAATCTGATTGAGAATACTCAAAGATTGACAGTTTTCCACGTACCTGTGTGTTCTGTTATCGTTTGGTTCATATGTTTACGAATTTTCAAAAAACCGGCCGTGTATTTCTGGGCAGATTTTATTCATCCATCCGTATGCGAAACATACTACTGAGGAGAAAAACCACTACTTATGGGCCTTCTGTCCCCCTTCTGAAGGTTAGCTTGGTCTGACCGACGAAAATCCTCCAAGGAATGAACATGTGATTCTCCAATGGACTTATTATCCATTCACGCTCCTAAAGATTCAAATCAGATCCTAGTGTGAAACTAAGAATGCAGCGTACTAGTATAGGGATAGTTGGGCAGAATAATACCGAGTACGCATATCTAAAGACCGGCAATAACCGCACAACCGGTCATGTGCTTCTGGGCAAACTTTGTTCATCCATCCATATGTGAAATATGCTACTGCGAAGGAAAACCAAAAGATATTGTGACATAAATCTCGGTTTTTTAAGGTCGTACCCGAAGCAACCTAGAGTATTCTGTTAGTGAATAACACGAGTACCACATTATTTCCTACTTTAAAAACAACCTTACCGGATATATCCGTATAATGGAGCTTGTCCTTTTCCCTTCATCTGTTGAGGGCCATAAACATGAGTCTGTCCTTTTGATCCTATCACTGTTAAATAACGAATCCCCCCGTGAGCTACGTAACCTCTGATTGAATCGGCGGGAGTGTGATGGCGAGGGTGTGCCCGTCCGCCGATTATCTGATGCCGAACTCGTTGGAGCAGCTCTGATCCAGCCCAAGATTTATCACTCTTTGATATAATTTTCTACTCATCTACCTATTCATCCTATTCCCGTTTCTCGTAACTCGTCAAATTAGTTCACTTGTGAACGAATACCATTGGTGAAATTGTAGTTAGAACTTTTAAAAAATCACAAAAGAACTGGTTCACAAACTGCAAGCAGAAGACTGGCTAGGAAACGCGGGCAAAGTGTGCTGCCTGAAAACTGTCTGTACCCCTTCCAGTTCAAAACTTGGGTGCCTCATTCTGTCAGATCATGGATCAGGCAAACCTGTTCGCTCATCATCTCAAACAATTTCGATGGTATCCCAAGTAAGGTTAACACTGGTCCGAAGTGAACAATGAACATGGTGTGATCACAAAACACCGGGTGGGGAAATACAGGCCGGATAAAGAACAAATAGGTCTGATGAAATGCAAATTGTGGTCATTTTATTTTATTTTGTTTTTATTTTTTTTGTCTTTCTGTGCTGAAAGAGCTTGTGCAATGATGCTTCAGCGGGCATCTGTGTGGGGGGTGGTGCGTGTGCGTGCGTGCATGCGTACGTGCGTGCTTTCATCATCAATGATTGGGTTTACAATCGGTTGATAGAGGGATCAAGAAAGAACGAGTGAGTGAGTGGGTCAGTGACAACGACAGCGTGAGGGCAGGGACGGAGAGAGTTAGTACCATTAGTCGAGTGGTTGAGTCGATGAACGAGTGAGATCTTTTGACGGTAATCGACGCCATCGTCTCCGGGCTTGGGCGGGTAGGTGGGTTCAACCAAAGATTCTCAAAGCAATCACGACTTACCAGTCGTAAGAGGACTACAGGTATGTCAGTCAGCTTGTTGTGATCGAACACCTGGGTATTCCGAACGATTGATTGATTGAATGATTGGCACGCTGAAATCAATCTCCCCTGTTAGTCACATCGGATGAGTCGTTATCGAGCCACGGAACGCGCTTGGACGGTGTGCACATTTGGCCGTGTCTGCAGGAAGAAACGCAACTAGAAACAGCTGGCACATTCGAGCCTGGCCCAAATGAATAGCGTCCAACCTCGCCTAGAATGTGAGCATATTAGTTCTATCTTCACAAATATATCACTGTTTTGGCCAGAAGTGATAGACCATATCGACAGTTTAGTTTGCGAGCCAAGCTGTCCGCACGGATCGAATTTTCGTCCCAAGTGAGTGCTCGTGTTCGATTGCAAGAATGATTAGACAATACTTGCCAGGTTCAAAACAGTAACAGACCAAATGTGAAAAAGTTGACAGCAAGACAATAGACTTTGCAAGTGTGCGTGTTTGTGTGTATATGTATATGTATGTATGTATGTGCCTACGTGTGGCGACCGAAAATGAACTGAAAAACAGAACAACAGTAAAAGATCAGGTAAGTTCAACACGTATGCTCTGTAGGACTGGTACGGTTTGTCAGGCCTTCGGATGGTGGAAAATGTTAGTACTGAACAAATCCATGTGTGTGTACTCTGAACAGACAGCCGATATTTGCGCATCACAAGTAGAAATTTCAGTGTCCACCTGGAACAGGAGAAACAATATATTTTGTTTCAATGTATTCAATGGTTCAGAGAGTATAAAAAACAAAATTAGTATGTATTCGGGACAGCTTGTGGGTTCGAATGTTTACCAGAGATAGAATCGAGTACTAGAACCGGGGTTGAACTAGCAAACTTGGGTGTAGTAAGCAATATTCTCATGACACGGCACTTGTTCGAGATGCCCTTTTCTCAACTGAAGGATGTAGGTAGGTCTTTCTATACTTGGTTATATATATATATATATATGTATATATATATATATATAGCCAGCTTCGAATTGAACACCGATTCGGGATAGAACGAATATGTAACGAACACACTGACCATTAGGCTGTCTGGACCGTTATTCTACGGTTTTTCTGTTCCGTCGGCATAGCATTCAATTACCAAGCACTACGCGGTCACGGATCTTTGCTACAAAGTGATCGACTCCGAGGGCTGATGAATTCTTTCTAGAAAGGTCGAATGTAAATAAGACTTACAAATAAGTTCAACGTGGCTTGCTGATCACCAGGAATTTTTCACTAGGTTGCAGACACTATTGTTCCAAGGCTCGGCAAGTTACCACGGGAAATAACAGCTTTCCATTTGCCCTACAAGTGATTATTTTTGTTTCGAATCCAAATAACAAAATACGTTACAATCAAAATCAATTTCGGAATTTCTGATTCGTTTGTTTTCCGCTTGTCTACGATTTCAATCATTCCAATGGAGCACTGAAAAATTGGAAACCGGAAAGAGATGTTCATCCAGGAAGGTGAATTATCACTTCCTACTTTTCCTGGACGACAACAGAACAATTTTGAGAATTTGAAAACGAGCCATTAGAGTTGATAACCTTGGGGAAGCCATCTTTCAAGGTAACCATGAGTGACATGTGGATGCATACCGAGAGGACTTTTGTCCTTCTCCGACTATTCGCGTATAGGGTCTAATTTTCGGCCGGGAATAGCATTAGTGTTGTAAGGTTAGTTTAAACCGACGTCCGAATGGTATACGGTAGAGTGGGTATGATGAGCTCATCTAAGACTCTTGTGCTTGTCAATTGGGATTTGCCGGCCCTATAGGACAAACGTGACTGATGAAACCTAATCAGATGGGCGACTGGACTGACATTTCGGTATTTTAATTTTTAACGTAAAATTCCGATTCCGGCAAGATGCCTCCGTAGATTTGTAGCTGACAAATGAACACATATGCACACACACGCACGCACATATTCAAGAGCAAGTATGACATTCACCGAAAACAATTACTGCGATCAACGGGGTGAGATGAACCCATGCAAATTTCCTCCGGAAAGCAATTACTCACTTCTGGCAAATCGATGCTGAATGCCATCCCCGTTCCTCGCGACACTTTCAAATGCGTCACCACGGGGACTGTCATTACTAGTAAGTTCGTTGCCAGGATTCCCGGTGGAATCACCAGATCCGGGCGTTTCGCAGTGTTTTGGCGAACTGAGATCGACAAAATGATTGCTCAGACAATTGACAATGTGCAGAAAACACGTATTCGCATACGTGCGCCGATTCGAACCACAAACTGCAGGCCAACCATTTGTCTGGGTCTGAGTTGACCAAACCGGATCCCCAAAACGGGAAACGCTGTCTCTTTTCAAATCACCAAAGCGGGATTTGCGAAATGAGGCGTTACAGTCCGTGGGAAGATTGGAACAGTCCAAACAGACCGGCTGGCCCGTTTCATGATGCGGGCGACAGACCATGCCCTCTCGCGGACAGACCACATTGTTGCAGGTTGCTTTGGCTAGATAGATGCAGTTGGATGAGTGACCGAATTGGAGGTTGGTGCTAGTTGAGTATTCAAATCAGTAAGAATCACCTATAAATCACTTGTGTTGCCCATATCATATTTACCTCATATTTTAAAAGCTTGATTTCGCATCTCATTTCATAGTCCAACAAATGGGCCTCGACCAGGGGCGAGGTGCGAAAGTAATGAGAAAACAATACGGGAACCAAACTTATCCCAGTTTTGTGCAATATGTCAATTCTATTTTAGTGGGACACGTTTTTTTAACTGGCTCACTCTTGTCGACCAGCCTGTCTCATTTTTTCGCTCAGTTAGAGTCGACAAAATTTACGAGTGAAATTTCGATCTAACTCGTCCTTGGTTTCTTATCTGTCCTGGAGGTTCGGTTCCCCTTCACTAGAATACTCCCATCAGGACGCGCCAAAGCATACGGAGAACCTCGAGAACCGTTGACTGCGTGCTCGTTAGGAAGCAGCGCGACAACGGGTAACAATAACAAGGTACGTCACAGGTTTAGGCCAATTTTTTGCAATAGGGTGGAACATTTAGTCGGACAAATGGTACCGAAGACGGCTATGGGAAATCCGACAGCCGTTCTCTTTGTTTTCTCACGCCCAAAAACCTTGCGACTCGAATTTCTTTCGTACAGCCCCGCGTGTTCCAAAATAGCCAACCATGTCGGGAACACCGTAGCTTTATACACTTTTCCATTTTTTCACTATGATTCAACATTCAACACGTAGACGTGAGGGTTCACAGTTCACCGGGTTAATCGTTTTTAATGATATACCTTGGGCATGCCTAGTGGCCGCTGGGGTTCAAACACACGGGGAAAATAACGTTAAACGAGAACAATTTCGCCAATAGGAACTCAGTGAACTCGGAAGTAATTGTTTCTGTACCAGGTTACTGGATAAATGTAGAACAAGGATAACTTTTAAAAGTTGCCTGGAATTATTGTCCAGTTATTGATTCCCTAACTCATGGTCATCACTTTGAAAGATGCGAACGTGAGTAATTGATCCGGACAACACGAATTAGGTGTCGCAAATTATCGAACCCGTGATCATGACAATCTGAACCCCTCGATGTTCAGCCTGTCGGGTCTGAGGCACATTGGCTATTGTCCCCTCAACTTCAAACTTAACCTATCACCGCCATCTTACGAGTCTGTATTTGTGAGTGCGCGTGTGTGTTCTCGTAGCCATTGTGCATCACACGAAAGTGATCACGTGACGGTGGACGTTATCCGCATAACTATCATTCGATGGAAGGACGCTTTCTGGTAAATAAAGAATTGCTAATTTGATTCGAACTCGCGAAGCTGACAGCGCAAATAAAACAAATACAGCCGGATTTTCTGTTGCCGATTTCAAAGAAAAAACGTTCAACCAAGTGATTTTGTGTCTGCCCTTTTCAAGGTTTCATACGGTTGCGACAACGTGATTTTATATTCAGGATAGAAAGACCCGTTTGTAATGGTGTTTTGGGCCATCCCGTGACTTTCATGGTTCGAAGCTTGTGCCCACTTGTAGAATTGTAAGGCGGTCGGGGAAAGATGTCACTTTTGATTACCGAACCAGTTTTCAGTTTTACTTTACCCCGAAAACCGAAGGGCATTAGTTACAGGAATTATTCACTGGTTTCCGTTGAAAAAAACAAACAAATGAGCGGACAAATAAACAAATCAACATGAGCTCGCAGACCGGTGGACAAACAATGGATCACTCCTCCCCCTGTTGCATGCGTACACACACATATGACCGGTGCTGACGTACGCCTCACGACCTGAAGGGTGGACATGGTAGCCTTGCGCCGATTTCAGAACCGGCAACCCAAACGCCAAACCATTCCGGTTTGACCGGATTTGTAGAAATGTTTACATCGTCACTGCTAAGTTGCTAACCGGTTTCGTAACCTGGCCATTGTTACGAGCTTCTGTGCTGACCTAACCGTAATGCGGAATACGAAGGTGACCGCAATAATTACGGGTTGGCGTTATCTAATCGATGGGTGCATTTTCGTCGAATTTCGCAAGTCGGTATGGCAATCGTATTCGTGCTCGTTGAAAAAATAGTACTGATGTGACGGCAACAATGAAGTCGGCGACTAAGATTCGGATAATGATTCTGACGTTATCCATGACGAACGGAAAGATACCCGCCCCCCGCCCCCCAAAGTCTGGCCGGTGCTTATCCAATTGCTTTCCCGACTCAATTTTGTTTACTTGTACATAACAGCACAAATTTCGCGAATTATATTTTTACTACTAATGACATTAGTAATAGTGATAATGGTACTAGTAGTAGTTGTTGTTGCCGTGGCAGTAATACCAGTAGTTATAGTGGTAGTAACTGTGAAATTTGTAACTATTGCTGTTTTTGTTGATGATACTAGTGATTACGCAACTTTTCTTTGATATTACTATTCTCTGCTAAAATTTTGTTCTTGTGTGATGAGATTGTTCATTTCAATGAGTTACTGATCAACTGGTCATGACAGTACCTATTCAGTCATACAAATCACAGTCATCTGCTAGTAGTGTGTGGGATTGATGGGATTGATGATTGAATTGATAGTCCTTCAGATTACACCTTTCACGTGCGTAACTGGGACCATCCGACCACGCTTACACTCGAAAAGCAGTGGGACCGAACTTCATTCTCATTAGTTCTCATCAGCGTTGCATGCCAACCGTGCCCAGGGTTTGATCACGGGCCTTTGAAATTGCCAGGTATTGCTGACTGTCAGTGGAGACAAAATCTGAACCAACTGGGTAATTCTAATCGGTCCGGATAGAAGTTGGGTGGCGCAATAGTAGGGCATGCATGTTCCAGTCGGAACGCTCGGGATCAAACCTTGGATATGTAAGCGGATATATAAGACCGATAGGGTCCGACTAAAGTTTGAAGGTTCCCGAATTTAAGACTAACTGGATGAACTGAGATTCGTGCATGAAAGCTGTGCTCCGAATGATTGCTCGTTGAGAATGGCAATTCTGTCCGTCTAGGTCAGTTGTAATTGTTACTGACATTACTAATATCAGTTCAATCGATTTTTAGTGAATGACTAGTCGATAGGCGAAATAACGTGCACTTGTGAAAGACATTATTCAGCTCAGCTTGGTTTGCTACTTCATTTTAACACTAAAATAACGAGAAAATCTAGATGGACGTTAAAAGGAGCGGAGACATTCGTACGAACCGCTGTTCTCATACATTCCCCCGGAATCGATCAGCCCATGTATACCATTTAGATACTACCGAAAACCTCTGGATTCTCTATTCTTCTTTATTATTTAGTGAGAAGTAGTCAAAGATGCCTGTGCGTGTCCACCACGCTATTGCTTGAAACCGCATGTCCTTATGTTTCTTTCGTAAATATTTCCTATCCCGTATCTCTTAACAATAAAATAAAAGGGTAGTCATTTTCCCGGTCAAAACCAGCAATTTTTGATTAACGCAGCTACAGAATTTAAAGAGAATTGAAGCTAGTTCACTTGCACGTCACATTGCTTCTGCACTCCGAGTACCGGTATCTCGTAAAACACATCAATCTCCCAGTCTGCTGGATTGTTTGAAGAAAACCTGTCACTGTATGTTACATTACGCTAGGTGAGGCATAAACTGTGGCCAAAGTTCAAACATCGGGCCCTAATGCTCATGTGTCCCTCGAATGAATATGCAACACAGCACCTGGGAGTGAGCAAGGAATTCATCAACTTCTAAGCGATGTCATCAGTCAGAAATCGGTTGTGACAAACCTAAGAGGAAATACCCAAGCAGAAAAAGCAAAGTTTGTCTCAGCTAGCATCCGGAATCCGATAGTATACTTATCAGCTTTGATTTGGGATTGATCCAGTCTACTTGATTCGATCTTTTGACGGTATTCGCTAATTGTTATTTGTGGGGGCGCTGACGGAGTCGAGACACTCAAATACTTCTCATTTGACACCATCAAAATTACCTTTTCCAACTACACCTCAATTTGATCTCATTGTAAAAGTTTCACTCGGAACATTATTCAAATAATATCAGAATAGCTTTTGTTCTCCAGTCAGTGGAAGAGAAATTTGCACTAGTATCTGAATGTCCTGTCCTTGAAAAAGATCTGTGTTTTCCTGCTTAGAGGAGAAGGAATGGCGATTAACGAGATTTCGGGAACTTTTGAAGAATAGGCCTGAAAACATGTACTTGTCAAAAACAATATTGTCGTTAAAAGTATTAATAGCCTAAAATTTCCAGTTTTCATGGTAAAACTTGTCTTGAGAAAGACTACCCACGGTAGTCGAAACGTTGGCAAGTTACATCTACCAACAACGCTGTGTTATTAAAATTATTTCATTCACAATAAAAACCACTACATGGAGCATGGATTTTTAGATACACTCCTTACGTCATTTGGTTCTGATATTCAAGACGGTTTCAAAGGAAACTGGAACTAATCCAATTGGTGATAATTTTCAAACTATCAAATCCGAAAATTACATGAAAATAAGTGGGAAACTGATATACCGATTGACAGGTTTTGTGGCATTTCTATTCTCCGTTTTATTCACGATAAATACATATTCCCATATAGCATACTATAAGGAGTATAGTTCGCGTAATTCATTCGGAACATCGTTCACATGTTATTGTATAGATACGAACAACGTACATGGTAATGAAATGTTCCAAGATTCTAATGCGTTTTATTTTTTTGGAAAATGAAATAGACCAGAAACTACGCAATGCAACCCCAGGTCCCGTGGATAGTGTCGTTTCAGTAGGAAGAAATTTCTCACACCCAAGTAAGAATTGAAATTTGGTCTTACCTACACATGGTCCTTCATAAGCAATTCGAATTTCCAATTGCTTCTCCAAACCGGCCAATTTGATTTCACATTCGCTCACGTATGTCCGATTATCTACACCACATTTCGGATTGGGGAATGGCTCGCGAGTGCAAGGTTCTTGATCGGACAAATCATCGGATCGATCCGTTAAGAAACCGGTACACATTGGACGTCCGTCGAATTGGCGTACAAGACAAAATTGTCCGACTGGACAAACGAGACCAATGCCAAGCTCGTCCGATGAAGCATCGGTTTCACGGGGTTGTAAGATTTGCCAGAAATCTGGATCCATTTGGTATTCGTTTGCTGCCCGTCTACTGACCAGTTGATGTTCATCAAACCACAAAGCACCAGTACGTTTTCGTGCGTCGTTAAATCGATGAACTGTCCAAGACGGTTGTCTCCTTTGACGTTCACGCCATGTGGTCACACTGTTGTCCAACCAAGACATCATCTGCTTGGCATTTGTCAAACGACTTGCCCGAGAACAAAACAATTGTTCCGTGCTCAAACACGGAACAATTTCGAACACTTGATTCGGTGAATCACAGTAAGCTCTTTTCAATTGACAACGGTCGGTAAATCGACGTAAATTAGATGTGCACACGGGACCGGACAAATAATCAAGCAGTTTGCATTGGGGATGACAATGACAAAACGGTTGTCCGTCGATCACGTGACAGAAGTAGCCCTCAGGACAGAAATAGCCTTCGCATGTGGGCTTCTGAACTGTCATATCGAAGAACGGGGAAGTGGATGAGAACCCCGGGGGAATAGTATAAGGAATTCAAACGAGTCCAATCAATGAAAGCGTTAGTCTCGTGGGAAAAAACTCCCAGATCCGCGATTTTAATCATTAAGGGCCACCCAAGATCAATATTGCACTAATCAATCCATGAGTCATGTAATATTGACTTTCATACTTCGGCCATATCAATGCAAGCGAGTTAGATGAAAAAGTAAAATCGAACTAGTTTTGGATAAGTAAAAAATTGAAAAATCTACTTTTGTAAAGGTTCACGTTACAGATCTGGATGAACAAGTGCGAATTGTTGGGAGTTGTCTTACGTAACGGTGTCAACTTTTTCACTGAGGGCTGTTTGTGAACGAGCTCATTTCTTCAACTCCTTCCGAAGCACCGATCATTTGCTTTTCAATTTGTGGTGACCTTCGAATATTCTATTGCTTTGTGATCTGCACCGTCCTTGTAGCACCACGGCTTGGGGTATCTGCGTGGATGCTGAAGGCCTGCGGGATGAGACTAAAGAGCCGTTGGTCAACTCTGGAGAATAGCGAGATTCGGCTAAATTCTGATGGGCGATGTGGCCCTCAGTCGACCAGGTGCAGAATCACTAAATGAAGTGCACAATTCCGCTTAAAAATTCCCTCTCTTTAATTAAAATGACAGAACACTTTGGCTTGCGCGACCAGGTGAAGTTCCGCAACGTCCCGTGAAAATGGTAGATGCAACAAGTAATTTGCCCTGGCACCTGCTACTGACTATAACTGAGTAGTTATTCAATCACGACTGAAAATGCATGGTATTTGGTAAATTAACCCGTAATCTGATCTTCCTGCTCACAATTACGGGAGCGAACGGAACGGATGATTTATGAAAATATCCATTTCACCGGATGGGAGGAAAAAATTCAAATGCCACTTTTATTTGCATGTCATCTCTACCAATACATAATCATCGATACTATTCAGAAGCAACAAATACAATATTAATAGTAACAGTAATAGTAATAATAATAGATTAGTCTAATTAATAAAAATGGACAACTACGGGGGAATTCGAATATATGCAAGGAAGATATTCATGGGCATTCTTCTGGCCCTTAAGGTTTTCAGACAGTTAGCCAATGGACCAGTTTACTCGAACATCCGAAGTTCATAAGTATAGGGAGATTTTGTCTTGCTCACTGAAAACCCACATCAAGATTTCCTAGTTGACTTAAAACGTATCAACTAGTTGAATTCAACAAAACGTTCAGTTACATAATAATTGCAGGTTTTTTTATTGGATAGAGGAAAATGGCGCTCCATTCACGTGACGTGTTCAATCAGCTAATCAGAATCCATTGTCGAAGTCGAACGTTAATGGCCGGCTAATCAATAATCTGTTACTTCTCAAAGCTCAGATATGTGTATCGTGGATCCAATGGGACATTTTTTTCGTAAACAGCGATTTACTCTCACTCGGCTCGTTACCATATCCCATCTACGGCGATATTTGGCTTTAACCAACTTCAAGTTGCAGAATCCCGGTTGATGATCCTGTAAATAGGCTGGACACGCTCTTTTTGTTGCACGATTTTATCAGACTTTACACACAAATTCAACATTTATGTCACTGGAATTCTGGCTTAGAGCAACTTAATCATTATTAGAAGTGGAACATCATATTCAACTCTACCAACTACTGAACGAGTATATTTAAAACACGTTACCATGACATAACGCGGATGTGACAAATTTAATCAAGGAAATAGTTTCGCATTGATACCGGGGTGTTTGGAAACCGGAAATCCATTTAAGATAATTAATCGTCGTAGTTGCACGAACGTATACTCTCGGATCCTTGAAGATTTTGATGTGTTACACACGCAGCTGTTTCAAACCTTAAAACTGATCAACCATGTAAACGTCAGGTTCAACAATGGGAAAGGTTCCTCATAAAGCGTCTAACTTCCACACAGAAGACATTTTAATGTGCCACCACAGATGGAACTGACGAAATCACAAATTCATGTACGGTAAACGTCAATTCGTTCTGTAGTTTGCCCTCCGTGGATCCATTTTTGATGATTTGAAGAAGGGACAACGAATTCGATATTTCTTCTTGATAGCCATCATCATCCACCGAAGTAATCTAAGTGAGGGGACAACAGCCCTCCACATCCGGGATTGAATGCGACGTGATCATATCGTTCTGCTGATGGAGCACAAATTGCACCACAGTGCGTCAGTAGTTCTTATACGGGGATGTGGACAGATCGCGTCAGTTTAATAGGACATTTTTACGCGTATAACGCAACTTCTACTCAATGGTCAGAACAGAGTGATACCAGTAATTGGATTAACATTCTTCTTAAAAGGTTAAAAGGACGAGAAGACCAACCAACAGTGACGTAAGTATTCGTCGTCAATGGGTATAATTCCATCATCGTACTATGTACGTGTAAATTAATGCACATCTAGCATCCTGTAACACTGCAGGCGTGGATTCCAAGCCTATCTACACAAGTCCATGTTTCTGTTTGATCCTCAGTATCTGGTCGCATGTGGGGAGTACCTTAAAATTTGCATGGAAAACAAATAATCAGCACTCGATGCCATCGCGTGGGTTCGAACCTCGCGACGGCCGAGGAATTTTACAGTTAAGTCATTTGCACAACTGGTAGTGTACTGATTCAAAAAGGAGGCAAATTTTTTACTCATCCCAACTGATAATCATACCTAATCATTGCCATCCATCGCACAAATTATGATTTGCGCCTTTTTTCTCGTTTTATAGACATCGTGTCTGCCGTTTACCTGTCCCGCTGGAACGAAGCCAATCACGATGGAATCTGATCAGCCAGTTTGGAAAATACTAGGTCACGCCCGTTTAAGGTGTTCGTCTGTCCACGTAAACATTGCCAAGATGATTTATCTCAAGTCGTCTTGATGGCAAATTTGTCCCTAACTGGTCAATGTATCATTTTCAATGTGTAAGTATCTGCAGGATCAGTGACAAGTGCGGTAGTTATATGATCTACCGCAAAATGCGAGAACTTTTTCTGGTTACGTGATGGTATTTCAGCAGTTAGGTAAAACGGAAACGGAGCTCATCTCTGTTGTATTTTATATCTCCAAATATGCCGTGACAACGAATTCCTCTCGACCGTACTGATTGATTAGCACACTTGGTCCTTCACCAAACGGCATCATCACTCAACTCATCATTAGTGAAATGTGAAGGCAATCTATAGCCATTTTTTACCATCAACAAAGCACACCCACTGCTTCCTAACTAAAAGATGAATCAGAGACGAAAGATTATCTGTATCAAGTCCTAGCCATTAGGCTAATCTGTCAAGTTGTCAGCACATTACCGAGCTCCGTCACCGGTCTACACGTGCATGAATCTTGGACGTAAAACAGTCCAGTCCACGCCTTAGATGACTGCTTGAAGGCCACGCGAATAGGACGAAGGCTTTGAACAAGATCAACCAAGCTTTGGTCGTCCGACCAATTGTGAACCGAGTGGGAACTCTGCACGATGGCTAATTCCTTGTGACTTCGAATTCGCGACAATTCAAATAAATCAGTTATCAATCATTTGTTCTCATCTTGACTCACCTTCTGTGCATGCATTCACACAATTTGGTGTGCCCAACTCGAAAATCAAATGATCGTTCAAATACTCCCGTTGGGTGAGCATCCGATTCAGATAGAATCCCCCGGTCGCACAGCAATCGCTTTGAGTTTTCACGCCGACTATCAGCCCCACACATTTTCCACTTTCCAGACGTTGTTTGAAACACGAGCCGGTTTTTCCTAATTCGTCAAGTGCGTGTAGCGGTGAGGAGAGAGAGAGAGAGATTGGACGCAGATTAAGTACTAGCTAATCCAGTCAATATACATGTGAAAAGATTGATTGAATGGAATTTGTTAAGAGGGAAAATTAGTAATGAAATAGTAGTGTATTGTTCAAAAAGGCATACTGTATAGAGTCTTAGTGCAACTGTGTGAGTGTCTCTAAACGACATGCATTTTTGTGTTTGAAACAACGCATCTTTTCTTTCGTCTAATTTGGCATGTTACTAACAAAAGATTTTCACCATTGCCGAAAGGAAATGTTACTGGAAGGGTTAAAAGCGTGAAGTTTGGACAAGAAAAAGGTAGCAAACCCAACTCTTCCCACCATCTGTCACTTTTCGGCCGTAAAAGTGATCTGATCGGGTAAAAAGAAATGACCAACAATCATGACTGGAATCGAACTGAAGGTTATCAAGTTTGAGTTTGGAGAAAAGTACCGTTTGATTGCCATCGGTAGCTTGTCCATATGACTTTGTATTTCGCAGGTGATAGTCTCACCTGAACTCGTTCGCACAAATGATCTGAATTAATAATCGCTGTCTTTTTGAACCTGTCTACAGTTAAGCCTCTTGGTTTAAAAACGAGTATTATAAATTGGCCTGCTTAAAAGCCCGTTTGCTGAACCTTACATTTTGGCAACAACCAGCGGACCGGATCTTAATCTGATCCCAATCAGTCAAACACTTAGGCTCAGTCTGTTCAGTTTGGCTCTCAGCAACTTGGCCCTTGTCCACGTGGGATGAGGTGGCCCAGTACTAGATCGTACCCACCCACTGCTCACTCATCTATTGACCCTGGAAGACAAATGACTTCTTTGTAGGTCATCACAGACAAACGATTGGGCCTAATATAAAGTCAACAACCGGCTGTCTTTCAATGCAGACAGTTGTCCTGGCAACATCTCGCCCCCGGAATTGAGTCAGTTTACTGGTCGGGTCAACAGTCTGGGGCCAACATGAGGAAATGCCCAACAAAATTACTTCTATTGTGATTATTTGCAGCGAGTTGAGTATTATCGGTTTATAATTGGTCATTTAATAATCGAATTACAAATTACATTTTCTATTCTCTGACTGAGAAACCAAACTTTGTCGCTTGATTAGACTTTTAATCAAGCAGAGTAAATTCTGTAAGCGCTGTCACAAGGTCACACCACACTCATTTATCTGATCGGAGAGAAAACGCAGTTCGACGACTGCAAAGAGGGTAACCTAACAAAGTTAGACCTTCCCCGGATCCACTGATTTACTGTGTTACTTAGGCGATGTTGTTTAGACTTCGAGTTTCCAGGGGTTGATTGAGCGTGCCCCAACTGGAAGCGTCTAATTGGTCACACCATGCCTCGTGAAATACAGTTGGAGTTTAGTTGTAACTATATTATTTAGACGTGAAAAATTTTCGACACCGTGCTTACTACTACTACTACTATTATTATTATTATTACTAGCGAAAAAGGGAGGGACATTGTTTAAAACACTTTACAGTGGGGAGTTGAAACAGGCTCATAGGCAGAATTCAGTCCACATACAGGAAATGAAAGTTAAAACAATACAACCCCGAGCAAGCAGCATCCTGTACCGTGAAAAAATCTTGTTCTTTGGAACACCCTTAAATCGACCCCATGCACTTTGGTGATCACCTATTGTACACAACACCGTCCAACGATCCGATAGTAAAGGTTACGAAGCCACGGCTAGATTCGGACAGGTTAGAAGTGAACAAGATGTGACTCAACCAGATTCAAATCTAAACGACAACAGGAAGCACAAATTGATCGGACTTGTTTTTTGGGAAAGGGAAACAGATTCAGGGCAAATTCAGAACCGAGGTAAATTTTCACTGTCCGGACAAGTTTGGGCTCGAACCTTGAGTGCACTGATGGACACCCGCCTTTGATGATCTCCAGTGAGCGGGATACTGCAGTCTGGTTCGTCTCACATGTAAGACTGGCCGGACGACCTGAGATTTGGGCTTTATAAGTGTAGTCTGACGACAGGACGTCAAAACAAATGTATCACCAATCCCACATACCAACTGCAATAAATTGTGAGATACATATCTAGAATAATATAATCTTATTTGACATTCATTCTCTTATTCCACCATAATACCCAACAGTATCTAGAAAGAGGGGACTGGTGAGTCGTATCATTTCAACAGTCCCTAATGGGTTTCGAAACATTTGCAAAAAGTGGTCAGGTAACCTAAACAGCTTTGTAAGTAAAGTTACTATCAAGTCACTTCCTGTAAAAGAACGTACATTTCCCCCGGCTTGCCTGCCTGTTCTTCAATATTTATTTGAATCGTATCTAGCACGAAGCTTTCATCTACACCTCCCATGCAATAGTGCCACAGGAACCAAACGTCAATGACTTTAAGACGGTATGGTTCTTTCCGTGTTATCAATCCAAAACTATCGGTCGTGAATGTGCATCAATCTAGTGGGAACCCTTCAGGGCCTCAAACGCGTGCATGTCATGCACACACACACACACGTACATATGCACATGCATACATATGTATACATAAATAAATACATACATACCCATTTGCGCACACATACACATAATGTACATACAAGCGACATAGATGCATACAATCATATAACATGCATGCATACACACAACACTGGTGTGCACACGTGCATGTATTCAACGTAGATACATACATACACACATACATACAAAGATAAGCACATACATTCACACACCCATACATACTTGCATACTTACATGCAGAAGCACTTATTTACTTACCTACTTACTTACTCGTTTGCCTGCCTACTGGCTTACTTTCTCACTTTCCTGCTCACTTACTAACTTTATCCACCTGGTAAAAATATGCACTGGTCCTTCTACGGAGGTTGTCTGACCGCCTCGTTTTGTACTGGGATCACAAGCCTTTTAATATCAGCTTAGCAGACAATTCGGTCCGCGTGCTTGCTGTACCTCCGGTCAAAGCAGCGGCTTTAGCTAGTGATGCAAACCGAACGCCAATCTCGATAGTCGGGAATACAGAGGGACGGACGTTATTGAAGTGCACTAAGCCTCCCACACTCCAAAAAGATCAGAGATTCGAATCCCAAGATCCGCCGGTGGGTTTGATGGTGGACAGAATTTCAACGACCCCCAGTTCTTTATCGCACTTGACCAACTGAGAACTTGTGTGGTTCTGTGTCATTCCTTATGTTGTGAGCACCTAGTTGATATTTAAGATTTAGTGCCCCGCTGGGAAACATGTTTTTCACCATAAAATATGTCTACACTTATCGACAAAACAAGGTGACAATATGGAAGTGAAGAATGGTGGTTTGATTGCAAACATACTCACACAAGCCCACTACTCAACCCAGGATTTAAGTAGTAGAATAATAATGGTGCATAGCACCTAAGTCCAAAAGATCTGGTTTGATTTCATAGCCACCGAAATGTGACCAGCGCAGACTAGCGGTACCGATCCGGACTGTCGGTATAAAGGAAATATGCACTCATCAAATTGCAATATTCGACTGCGCTGGGCCGTTGCATCTAGCCCCTACGTGATGTAAGCAACTGTTCACTTGTTTTGGCTATAGCCGTTGTGTTAATTGAGTACCAGCCAATGGGCTGGCTACCAGCAGTCAATTAGCTACACAAACTTTCCGTTCTGACGAAAACTTAATCACAGATCGACAGAAAGGGAGACAGTAGTGCCGGTTTTATTCTGATTCACGAAAATGTATTCAAATGTCATAAAAACAGCTGATAATTCGAACCAGCCGGACGGAAGATGCCGAAAATATATAAGATCAAATGAAACGGTGCGTGAGTGAATAAGAAAGACCAGTTAGAGCAGTGTAGTTTGTCGCGCTAGAACAGAACACCGGTGGCTACCAGATACTACTTACAACTTGGAGTTACTGAGCTAGACGATGAGGGTATGACACAATATTATCCAGATTTTATACCTAATAGTATTTCCTACGATCGATAAAAGAATAGTGGCAGCCAAGTTTTACAAGAATTTATCGCGTCTGAGTTTCCGGGTCCGACCGTACCGACCAAACTCCTATCAGTTGGTGTCATAAACTGGGATTCCGTTGGTCACTATCTGGTCACCTGAGTAATTGATTTGACCAAACAAGGTCTACTGATTAAAGCATCTGTCTAGTAAAGCACTGGTGGTACATATTAGATTCAGACCGACAGATAAAAAACATGTAGCACTAGGAAATGTGAGGTTGGTTTTCCGGCACCTGACGAGTAACGTGACTCATCGGGGAATTGTGATATTTTACACGTGATTTGATTTGAAATGATATGCAATGCATTACAGTTCTTCAGTAGACCTTTTTGAAAATGGAATTAATCCCCAAGTACGATGCGGTCACATGATCCGGTGTGCAAATGTCCTGCGGTTTGAGATACTAAACATAAGTGATTTGCAAACCTTGGGACAACAAACAAGGAACTGAATGCGCATCAGAAAAAAATAGGACTACCGTACAAGCCCGTAACGAAATTCGAAATGCCTCAATTTCTTGTTCTCAAAACCATTGTCTTCAAGTCTCCAAAACCAATAAGGAAAAACAGGGATGATTCGGGGGAATGTGAACAGGAAGAAAAGCCACAAGATTTGATCGTTCAGTTCAACTTACCCGGTTGACTAATCACCGTGTCCACCGAAAGCAGTTCAAAGTAAAAAGCGGTCAACAATCGAACGATTAGTGAGACCAAATTTCGCACCCCAAACATGGTTTCTGCAGTCATGCTGAAAAATCGTGTGGTGGAATTAAATCGGAATCTCGAGGAAATAGTTTCTGACACGGGTACAGTGTGCTCGGAATCGGTTTAGTCGAACTACCAGGTTGAGGTGTGTTTGCATCCGCTCGAGTACAAGATTGCGAACAGATGTGGAGAATAAGACCCGGTTGACTTTCGGATTGGCTTTACCGGTACGGATGGGGAAGTGTTCTTGATTTGGGGAAACTCGATACGTTCACTTTTCCAATTCCACCGACGGGGGTTTAAATAATAATTCCAAGCCCGATGTTACGTAAACCGGTCGTGAGTATGCATGTTCTGTCAGCGAACGCACGTGTTTTTGTACTGTGTATATGTGTGTTTGTGAGCGAGTGAGTGAGTGAGTGAGTGAATGAGTGAGTGAGTGAGTGAGTGAGTGAACGAATGAGTGAATGAATGAATGAATGAATGAGCCTGTATGGTTGTCTTTTTTTGCAGTTCAGACAGTCCGTTGGAGGCGTTATTATTAGTAGTAGTTGTAATGGTGATCGCACCGACTCACACAGGCCGAAAATGCGACGAGACACTGGCAGACTAGGAATAACCGTGTGGTCACTGGAGCATGATTGTTGGTTTTGAATTATCCACGGTCGAGAGCGGAGGTGGACCAGCTACTAATTAGTACATGGCAAAAATGTAAAGACTTGTGACGTTCGTGGTGTTAAACCATACCGCCCCCCCTCAAGAAAAAATGTTTCACTGAACAGCAGTATGTGCATGCGCACATATGCACACATACAAATATACACACACACACACGCACACACATGCATACACAGACACACGAACGGACGAACGGACGAACGGCCGGACGGACGAACGGACGGACGAACGAACGAACGAACGAAGTGTAGACGTTGATGTATACAGAGGTATTCCTCCTAGGGGGAGGGGTAAGAATGGAATTCTGGAATGGCTTACAAAGCGCTACCCGAACAGTTACAGAAGCTTATTCTTCAATCCGGAACACTTATTTCGATCACTCATTTTGAACCTTTTTACGGCGGTGCTGATGTCATCTTCTCATCCTGGTCAACCTTCCCCACAGTCACCTTACGTACTCAGTACCACACGGGCATACACACACACACACCCGTCGGCTATCAAGAATAACATAGACAACAACGTCAATCACAACAATAGCAAGGAAACCAAGACAGCAACGGGTTGCTTATTGCCAGTGTGAATACACACAACTGGGATACATGTACAGTTCACCTTGCTCGCATGTGTTGTGTTCGTGTGTGCGTATGTGTGTGTGTTATAACTGTGTGCTTGCTACGCATGAGAATCGCCTATTCCGATATTCTGATTCGTCAAGACCGAGAGGTCAAACACTTGAGGCAACATGGACGTACAAACATACGCTCGGATAAAATTTCATATGCACGTGTACAACAGAATCCGACGCATTTAGCGGCCAATCAACATAGCACAACGGAAATCACAAGATGACCGAACGTTCTGATCACACAATCTGACTGCTGATACGAGCCGTCCTCAAAGAGTAGGATGATCGGTGAGATGTTTCGCGCCTGTTCGTCATCACCTAAATGGTACTCGCCAATTCTTTGCCACAGACTTTAATCGTTTTATCGTCTTACTTCTTCTGTTCATAGAATAACCGTGTACATCATTTTTCAGCCAGGGAACCCGGGCCAACAAAGGGCTACCGAGTGGACGAGTTCATTGACGTTGAAAAGATTCGAACCCGTGAATTTCATGTCCAAACGCCATAATCCAATCGGCTTGACCATCCCCAGCGTTTCACAACACAGAGAAACGGGAACTAGATAGGCGGGCAGACCAAATTTCTTTCGTCTTAGCCTACTACAATCTCGTTAGTATTCTGCCCCATATCCGTACTTATAATTGTGGCTACCAAATACGTCTAGAAGCAGTCAACGAGTATCAAATTAAAATGAGATTGCACGAATAAACGTTGCTTTGTCAAACTGGTTAGGCAACATTGGATGTTCACTTACGCAGTTTTCATCCAGCAGCCATGCTCGCGGTAGCCCACTGGGCGAACAAAAAGTCATGTCACAGTTTTTTTTCTGTAAAGGAGTAGTCAGTTCAGCTCTTCATTGAATATTTCATGCGCGACTCAAGATTGATTGCCACATTTATCTTCCGAACGAATACAGAGTTTCCCATGGCAATAAAAGGACCGTATTGTATAGGTGACGGAAAACCCACAGACGATTCTCGCCTTCAAAAGTCCACTACACGAAGGAATGGGCGATTCGCAGAAGCAAACAAGAATAAATCAAACCAAATCATCTCCTTATTGGACTATTTCAACATGTTTGGTGATTTAACAACTCAAGAATGTGGAATGGAATTACATGGGTCACCATGCCGAACATATGTAGTTTGATTTGACGAGATCGGGTCAAATGGTAACGCGTAATTGGGAATCGTGAACACATCCACTTGTCGAATCGTCTGTGCACCCGGGGAAGGAAAAACTGAAAAGATTTTTTAAATCTTTTCTATTTGGGCAAGACCAAAAGAGCCGAATGTTTCAGTTGTACTTTTTTCAAGATAAATTGTACGGTTCGAAGCGTTCAATCAGTACCAGCCACTTCTTGTATTGGTTTGATCAACTCGCAGACTAGTTGTTCAACATGCAATCGATGAACATATTCACTGATGCATAATTGGTAAATGAACACGTGGGGCATGCGAAACAATGAGACGAAAATTCTCACACTGCCAATTCCCGTTTCGCTTTGTACAACATAATCCATGGTTCGCATCAGTTCTGTTGCAATTTGCGACAAAATGCGATCGATAGTCCCTACGTGAAATGTCTGAACACAACTCTGTGTGGCTCGTAACTCGAAAGTTAGAGCACACGCGATGCCTAAGTATTGGTAATATCTCCTCGGCTACGGATGACAAATTTTCGATCAAAAGGCCAAACTGAACCGTCATAAAGCTTTGAAACCTAGCAACCTGAATTACAAAATACACCAGTGTTCAAAATTATCAAAAATATCCGAATGCCGTTTGACGTGGCCTCGTGGCTCAGACAGTAGAACACACGTGGGTTGGATCCACGGACAGATTCGAATCCGACCGAGGTGGAATACTTTTTTACCGTTGGGTCAACTCTCCGTTCGGGAAATCTGTCAAATCAAACTGGCAAACATGGTTTCTCGTCATCCGTTGAGTTAACTTCGCATCTTAGTGAAGTGAAAACCAACTGACAGAAACATCTAGTGATTGCCGTGAGATTTCAACGTACAAGCAATTTTCGGCACCGTACACGACAACATAAAGAACACAGTACTTTGACCAGTTTTATCGCTACTAAGCAGAAAGTGACCAAGTTCCTGATCAATGAGACGTTTCTTTCAATGTTACTTAATAAGCAAAACCTAAGAAATTTACATGATGTCCTATTGTTGCTACTAAATGATTACAACGAAACAAAGTAATAAACGACCCGGTGAAAATATGTTGTCAACACAACCTGGTAATTTTGAAGTCCTGTCCACTTAGTCTAGAATCGTAAGCTTTATCTTGTCCTTCACAATACGTCGAAGTTTCAACGATGCCCTGCCAGCTTACCAAAATGATGCATCTCAAATTTAGAGGTGACTTGAATGACATTATGAAACCCAAAAATGGTGTGCAATTTGATTTGATAGCGACCTGTTAATCATTGATGAGTCCATTCTCTGATTCCTTATCGTCAACTTCTGGTGGCTCTAGTGAGAAAAAAGGCCAGATAAGCCGGGCATTAAAATTCGTTGGATTTTCTATGATCAGCACTCGGTGATCAATCAGTCTGTTAGCTTATTCGGGTCAATTTTATTGGCAGACTTTATCATGCGGTTTGTACACTCGATTGGTCGTTTCTAATAACCAGCACAATATCGTGGAATTTGGGCTGATTTCCGATCAGGATAATGGGTCCCTTACCTTTACAGGTTGAACCGAGAAACTATGCCCTAGATTAAATCGTGTCGTTAGGCAAATTAAACTGAAAAGGAATTAAACCAGTCTAGGCAAGATAACATGTCTAAGGAGTTCTAGTGAGAAGCAACATGGAGAACTTTTCTGAGTGGCTATCCTAGAGGAATAAATATAAATATACTATCTACCTTTCTAGAACTCACAAAATATTGTCATCATAATCGTGACAAATTTCCTTCCCTTCATATGGTTTTCTACGTGGATGCATTGAAAAAGCTTCAGACTGAACAATTTGGGTGAACATGAAGCGGCGAAGAAGCAATTTTTAATGACTTATTTTCAGAAGCCATTTGTCACAAGACTCTTGACTCACCGCTTTCTGTACACGAGTCGACAAAATCACCCAGTCGCCAGATTGATGCACTTAACACCTTCATTAACCACAAAAAATCCACGCACGCTCTGGTTAGTTGCTCAGTTATTGCTATCTCCGAGTTTATCTTCATTTAGAACACTTCAGTATTTTTCTTCGTGACAATCTATGAGCTTGCACAACATTTGTTGTAGTGTGCCAAGTGAGAGACTATGTGCAATAGTTTTTTTTCCAGCATAATAAATAAGGTTATTTTCAGTTCGAATGGGACGTGTGTTGAACAAAATCTCCTCGTTCAGAATTGTGATGCCGGTTAATTTAAAACAGTAAGCATAAAAATTTGGATTTAACTTAGTTTTTCATCATGTCGCAATTCCGCACCTTGAATTGGTAATAAATCTAACCATGTACAGCTTGTTTCCTCATTATTACGAAAACGATTTACCTTGGACAAAAAAGCCTTTTACGACTAGTTATGTAACTAAAATTGAGCACACAGAATTCGAAAAGCCAACATGAACTGAAGCCCAGTAACTGTATCTATATGTCCCAGCGACAACACTTATACCGTCTGATCAATCAGTCGGTCAGCAAACGGCAAGCGACAAACGCAATAGGAAGACCTTGGGGTCAAGGTCAACTTTGGTACAAATTGGGAATAGCCCTAATTCAAAACCATGCGCCTCTTGATCATGAATAAGTATTAAACTTCGGATAACGTAGAATTCTTCAAATTCTAGAGAGTTATTCTAGCATTTATTTAGATACTTAATCGCTCCCAGAATATTTTTTATAAAGGAATTTCTTTCAAACCAAACCGATGATAAATCCTCATAATCTTCCAAACGAGCTATCGAAATTTTCATACTCATTTAGTTTTTCATTTAATGTGTTCAGGTGAGCTTACCTTGACAACTCCAAGGTACTCGTTTTCAAATAGCCCCAATGCGGTCAACGTCCAAATGAGACGGAAAGAAATGTGCAAACAACGTCATGACATTTGTTGATGCTTCCGTATAACTTTTAGAATACTGACCAAAAACAATTTGACTAGATCACATGAGTGGTCCGTATAGCAATGAGATTTCATGCCTTAAAATCCTCACCCTATTGATTTTGTCGATCACAAATGACAGCAAATTCACTCTCCCCTGGGTCTCAATCGTCCGTAAACAATTGCCGAGGTTGATAGGATAATTCGAGCAGATATACGTGCCTGATTCACAAAAGAATGCCAAATGCCACTTGTCATTACCTACGTTAAAATCCAATGGCAATACCTCATATGCCCGGTCACGTGAGCTACCAGACGAGGCTATCACCGCTGGGGCAACCTAGCATGAAGATTATTTTTTTTTGGTCATTCATCTTCATATTACTTAAACAATTGGCATCCACTGAAATAAACTTTTATGATTTCTGGTCTTCCCGTATAAACAGAACAAGGAATTTGGATTCCGAGACTCCCCCACCAACAGTCAACTCCATCCAGTTTCTTAGAATGTGGATCGTGCCGAATAATTTCATAATTGTGTTAGAAGTTATTTGAAAAAAATACTTCTCTTTCGAGGAACAAATGTGTCGGGAATATAAGCTCGCAGAATGGAACAAAATTTATCGTTGAGTAAAACTTTTTTTATCCGATTACCTAAATTGGTTGTTAGGACCAAATGATTGAAGAAGTGTATCGAAAAATCGAACGCTTTTGATTGTAAAACTTGCCTTGAGAAAGACTATCCACTGTAGTTGAAACGTTGGGGCATTACAACTACCAACAACGCTGTTATTAACATTATATCATTCACAATTAAGTTGGTTATTATTCACGTCAGTAATTTCATTATCCTTGGCTTTTCTGCCCTAGAGTCAAACTATTTCATTAATTGAGCTGAGATCCCCAAAAAAGCGCACCGACTATCTCGTTTCTCCCATGGTCACGCTCAAATACTCTCTCGTCCTCATTCTCTCTCGCCCGAGCACACACATACACACGCCATTCATATGCTTGAACTCGATTCCCCCACGGAGACCCGGGAGTATCATGTACAAATATCAATCCAAGTGAGCAAGGCTTTTTTACTATGGAAAAATAGCGTAATCTCGTACAGACCGTAGTAGCTTCACCTGACTCCGTACATATTTGTTTCCGATTAGTGCTCTTTGTTTTAAAAGCCACTCATAAATCTGGTTGACTTTTTGATTCATTTGTTCAGACCTTTGGCTTTGACAAACCGGTCAATTGAAATTCATATTTTATGACAACAATACAAAAGGAGACGTAATGGAACTGTGAAACAAATTGAAATAGTGATCGATGAAGGAGGTTAGGTGACTAACCTGATATGAACGAAAACCGGAAATCAATGGGAGGCAAATCCCACTAACACTGGTACTTGTCCAATCAGATCAACATGGCGGCCTACATCCCACGTGATATCATTCCCTAAAATAAATGTTGCACGAATGAATAAAGTTCAATGACAGAGAATACTGCATTAGTTGAACAATACCAAAATGATAACTTAACGCGAATTTTATTCCCGGATGACTGTGTTTACCATTAGGTCAATGTGTCCCTTCGAATGTGTCCTCTTGAGTTTGATGTTTGCGTTCAAACACAAATGAAAACAATCCGATAAAGTTGCAAATGAAATCGATTCAATGAGTACATTTGAGATGGGAGCTGTGAGTTCATATGAACAAGAGACTTTCAATTGTATAGATCGTCTGTTATTAAACAAATGTGAAATTATTACTTCAGGCAGAGTTTGACCAACTTTTTGATTTTGCAGAAATTCTGCGAACAAGAAACGCCCAGGAATGCATTCCTAGACTTTTGTGGCATAATATCTTAGCACCAACTGAGTGATGGAGTTTCGATTATTAAAATTTTTAGCATGTTTATACCCTTTTCGAGCAAAATGCGTCTCGGTTGGTGAGCACACAAATTGTACGCGTGTTGTTGAAAATATTCAAATAGAGTGTTTGTAATTCACAACACATATAGACAATTTTGTCATTCTTTTCAGAATTAGCGGAGTCATTCGTTGTTCGAGCGTGAACAACATACCGAAACCAATTTACTCAGACGTGATGTAACCAATATGGTTACCATGATATTCACAAGCTATAAAATTGTTACAATCTAAAACGGGGTTGTAGTCGGCTGAATTCGAGTAAATAACTATAATATGCCTCACAGGGATAATCTGAACTGAGCCAGTGTAGTTAGATTTGGGTTATCGAAGTTAAAGGGGCTACCTCTGCCAAAATTTTCCAGAACTCAGGAGAGCCGTTTTGGTCGTCGGTTTATTTTGACGACAAGTCCTAGGCCACTAAAAATGGGATTCAAATTTAAGTAGAAAAAGGGAGGCCTGGACGGCGAATTAAAATCGTCGGTTCTATAAGTAACTCAGAATTCATCATGATCATGGTCATCATCATCATCATCATCATGGGGAAAATATACTCTACATTTCTTGAGCACAAATTTCCCAAGAAAGTAAAGGATATTTTTGGAATAACGTCTCTTGCCGTGGTTCGTGAGAGGATAATGAATTTAATAACATATGAGAGATGGTTTCTCGATCACCAGTTTCGGTAATAACGGAAAAGGTGTATGACATGCAGAACTGACCACTTATCAACCGAGATACGATTTTTATCAAAAATGGGTTCCTTTCGAAGAGATAGGGCAATCGCCTGCCGTGGTGGAGGACAATGTACGAGGAATCACGGCAAGGCATATAACCAGTGTCACAACAAATTCACGGAGATGATCCAAATAAAAATCGGAAGTAGAGAAGTAGACACCTAAAACAACGTGCATGTTCGCTGGGTTGAGGTGAAATTGAGATAATCAATCAAAGACTGAGCATGAAGATTGTTCAACCATTCCGTACGGGGATAAAATTGTCGAGTCAACTTTTGCACCAATATCGATCGTTGCGTCGTGTAATTCGATTGGGAGAAGTTGGAAAATGGTTGGTTCTAAACGTGGATAGAACCAAAATGAAAAATTGGCATAAGGGTATTACGGAGACTAACTGCCACGGTATTCATCTTTAAAATGAACTGGTAACACTTGTAAGTGGAAAGCCTAATGAAAAACTGAGCTGAGATGATACGCGTGGTACAATTGGTTGGTCGTTTTGTACTTTATTTCCGAAATCATCCCTTTTTCCAACTAATTCGTGACTCGAAACCCATTGAAAATCAAATGGGAAATTGGCAAGTAGGAATAACCCGAATTGAATTCGAATAGCACGGTCAAGTCTTTTGACTAATACACCATTTTGTGTAGTATAAGAGATAAGCAATATAACCAGAGGCATCCACCTTGAGTATTGCTACAAAGCTTGATCTTCGGATTGGGGTAAAGAGATTACAGATTGCAAGCAAATAAACCGTCCATACCTTCTGGAAGGCAATTTGTTTTATGCACAATTCAAAATTATTTTGAATAGTCCTGAGATCAATCCACGGTGATATACAAAATAATACTTTGTCGATTGGCTCCCAGATTCTACTCGACCGAACCGATGCCTGGGTCATCAATCAGACGAACCCTAGCACGGAACTTGTTTGACAGAAATAGGGATGCGTTTCTTATATGATATCTCTTCTTGTCTGACTTCAACCATCAACCACGTCACGTCACAAAAGTCGCTGCAATTGGATGCATACCGTTACTGAGTCAGGGTTGGCCAAACAGGGAAAATGTGTGCAGTCTGACGAAGCACGGCCAAACTCAGGCAACAATCGTTGTTGATTCCTCTCGAAAAAAACAACGAAAGAAAAAGAAAGAAAATGATTGGCATGTGATAAAAGACTTTCTCTTTAGTTAGAACATCCCGTGTAGGGGGGGAATGCGATGCAAGAACACGTAAAAAAACAGTTTATCTTTCCTCCTAATGCCGTCGGGAATAAAAATCGGGGGATAGAAGTAAGTGAGGAAGGCATATTCCATGGTTAGGCAGTCCGAGAAAAGCTTACGCGAAAGACTCTTGGGTATAAAAACTTGCTACCGATGGTTGGATGATTGAGTATGGAAATTTCAACGAATATCGTGAATGTATTCACGGATTTTTCTTATTAGGTCTAGCTGTAGATTGAGTTATTTCGATGACTTTCGATGTTAAGGATAATTCATGTGAACATGGAAAATCAAGGTACAAGGAAAAATCTGTCACATGAAAACATAAAAACCCCTCATGTATATTACTGCTGAGGAATGAGATAATTCATTTTCCTTAACTTTGCGGTTGCATGTTCCCAATATTTTATCGACCTTTACATAATAAGTGAGAAAGCCATTAGAGTTCTTCAATAGTCAACAAATGTGGCTTGTGGATTAATCAGGCAACAAGCCGGGAAGAGCATTGATCTTCCGGAGTAGAAGGGAATGTTGTACATGGTTATTCAGCGACCCGTTAATTTTGTTGACGGATGCATACTGAGCAATAACTATCAAAAGGCTGGTAAAGAGTCGTTTCTAATAGGAAATTCTTCAAGAAGCTTGTCGCATTGTCTTGCATCCTCCAAAATTCTTCATCGTGATAAGAAAAAAATGCAAAAGACTTTTTCACTGGGCCAAGACGAGTAAGGGAAAGTTTGTCAACGCTCTCCGAGGTCTTTGATAACGGGCGTTTTATAGAAGAGATATTTTCTCATAAGAAGGCTTGTTGTGCTCCGCACTAGAAATTGGTAAATGTTTCATTCGGTAAGGTGCTTTTTATCTATTTTACATTAATTCGATTAGAAACACACTTAATTATGAGGTATGACTCATTTGGAAGCATAACACAGCCTGCGCCTTAATTCAACCCAAAACATGTTTGATATCGCGATACGACGACCCAGTGGGCTCTTTACAATTTGCCTATTAAAATAGAAGATCTAACTTCTCATGAGACCAGCGGCAAATATGAAGTTGTACTGTACTCTGTTGGTGTCATGCTAAAATAACCGAAAACTTATTGAAGCACCGTAGCAGGCCTATTGGTTCTCAGTGAAAGTTGTCACCACATCTCTACCAACGCGTGTTACTTCAGGGTACAAAAATACCGCTCTGTTCCCCCTATGTCGTACATGATAATTACAGATGAGACCGAACTTGGGATATCGGCTTGATTTCTGGCATTTTAGCTCTCTTGGCAACATTAAAGCGCACGGTCCCCCGACACCAAAATACATCACTTCTCACGAAATAAAATTAACCCGAGCTTCAATTTTGATATACTCGTATTGGAAGTTTATCTGAATCACCAATTGATTGGGCGGCTTGGTAACAGTTTCATTTTGACCAATCAGTCATTCATATCGAATTGGATACTGTTCTATTTTTGACGGAAATTTGTTATCATTAGGCAGTGTATTTGTACTTCCTGGTGTCGGAAATGATTAGTAGCGGAGACTTTTGTCAGACCTAACTAAGTTAGCGGTGAGCTCAATAGAAGTGAAATCGGACGCTTTACCGGATGTGAGGAGCTTAGTTCGTACAATACCGATCACAATTTTAACGTCAAAACAAACGATGCCGATGTGCAAAAAAAAAGAATCTGGCCTGGTGCATTGGACACAGAACGGAGAAATCAGACCAAAACGGAACAAACTCTCACTCTTATAAGCAATGCTCCGCACAGTGTACAGACAACTTCGAATCGTAGTTCTTATTTGGACAACGAATTGCCAATTCCAAACTTTACGCAATTTGGGATTCTTTTTCTCTGACCGGACCGACAACGTGGCAGAACTGAATCCGGATCTTGCGCGTAGTATTTCAGGAATTCGACTCATCCGCTTTTAAAGCATTGGATTAATTTTATCGGGACAGATAAAAGACAAATGTGACGAGAGACAAGCATTTTCGTTTACTCTTCTCGATCGTGACTATCGAACATTACTATTTGTACACAATAGATTTTGAAGAATACTGTGCATTGCACGCTTTTACGGATAAAATAAAGTGACAGGCGGAACAAAGCTGTGTAGGTTGATTTTAAGATAGACTAATATTCAAGGTCAAACGTTTCTGTGCGTAAAGCGCGGACTAATATACGCTGATAGGCGTAGCCAGTAGTTTGGAGTTTGTATTGCACACTGGTACATTAAACGATTCGATTACGTCAACTTTGTGGCAAATTGTCACGTTTTACATTCACGACCGAAAAGAATAGACGAAATACTTGCATCGTTCCCTTTCGTCAAACATAATTCACTTGGTTTCATCCATCTGAATGAATTTGTCACGTAGGTGACTCGTCAGTAAGTTTAAGGGTATTGTTCACCATTACTCGCATGAGTGATTGTCGTTTTTAACTATCCTATTTCGGTATTTTAGTTGAATTCTCCCCAAGCTTCTTGCAGGTATCCGAATTTTTAACTCCTTCACTATTCGTTTGACTTATGAAATAGTTCGATGGTGCGAAATTTCTTGTGCATATTAACAACTGTGCATATGTCATTCCATCCGAGAATAGAGATTGTTTCGAATCCCGGTCACAAAATTAGATGCAACAGTATCATTCCGTTGGATTCGTGTTTATTAAAGGACGAGGAGCTAAAATTCAGGTCGCATGGATCTGAAAGAACGAGAAAGGATTAACTGATTGCCCAAAGGCTTGATC
This sequence comes from Fasciolopsis buskii, assembly GCA_008360955.1. Taxonomy (NCBI): domain Eukaryota; kingdom Metazoa; phylum Platyhelminthes; class Trematoda; order Plagiorchiida; family Fasciolidae; genus Fasciolopsis; species Fasciolopsis buskii. The sequence continues at coordinate 71,742 of LUCM01008860.1, read as the reverse complement.
TTGGATCTCGTGATACTATATGAGCTAGGGCTAGGCACGTGTCACTTTGTTTAGTGGCGAATACAGTCAGAAGACGGTCTCTGGGGAAGAATGGAACACGACTGGCAGTTGTCAGACTGTTGCGAATTCGTTTGATTTCACGCATCAAAAGGCCAAAACTTACGGATTGACTGCATCGTAGAGCCAGAAAAAAAAACATTGATGAAAGACTTTGGAAATGGCGATTCACTGTGTTCCAGTCGGTTGAAGTACAACTTCCCGAAATAAACCAACACTGTTGACAGTGGATCAAGAAAATCCATACCCCATCTCGGCTTGCTACGTTCGGGGAAATAGTTTGGTAGCCAATCAATGGTCGAAAACTTCTAGCGTCTACAAAAGACTAGATCGGTACACCGAGTTTGAGAAAGAATTCGTAAATATGCAATGAACAGATTCCATAGAATTGTTCGAGGGATAGGGGATACAATGAACTAGACAAACTGAAAGACCAAGAGCGAGCATTTTTCGGTTTGTATGCAAATTGGAGATGGTCAGATTGCACGACCAACTGTGTTTCTAGACAAATTAGAACGTTCTCTTTAGTAACTTTGGAAGAATAAGTTATAATGACTATTGAATAAAGCCGCTTCACTATATCACTAGAAGTAAACTAATGATGGTAATAGGACTGTAGAACTTGTTTCAGATGACATTCGACTCTCCTCGATGCACGATATTTCAATAGGGATGATGGTTGATTTTCTTATTTTCTTGATGTCTTTGAAGGAGGAATCCATCCACAGCACTCACACTTTACAAGATGTATTTTTAGGTACAGTAACACTCCAGCTAAACTTCACGACCCATCACACGCCCGGACCTGATAAGCAAAATGAACCGCTCGCCGAATTGAAATTGGTCAGATTAGAACCCCTTGGTCAAATAGATTAGTTTTTCCTCTGTTCGACTTTGCAGTTATGTCTCGTTTAGATCGATAATGGCAGTATTTTCAACTGTCTATCTTGATGTTAAAGGTCGATTTGATTGCTGGGAGATTGCTTCCCTGGATTCAACATACTGATGAAGAATTTAAAATCAATGAGGTGAAACAATCCATTTTTAAGCACTAGTGTTTTGTCACTAAGACATTTTTCTGATTGTTTTCGTTAGGCAAAGTACTCTCGTTCATTCTAAATTGCTCGAAGAAATCAACTACGAAAAGTCAGATCCGGTGATTCCTTGCAATCTGACTCTGACCCGCTACACTCGAGTGCCAAAGACCGGGTTATTTGATTCATAATCACGGGAACCGTGTAAACGATTATTAAATGACATGAAAATACATTTGAAGTAACGATTTTGTAAGATGAACATAGTACTAGACTTCTCATTTGTGAAATGTTTTGACTAACATTTTTTACAAAACCACATTTGAGATTACCATAAGGGACTAACAGAATCAGTCAGATCAAACAGTTTGATTATTAATAAGGTCAACGGCTCACAATATTGATTCAAGCCTGGTTGAAATCTACAGCAAATCAAACGTACAAACTTTCAGTCAATGCATGCAATTAGTAGAAAAGAATTATCCAAAAGTATTGAAATTAGTTAAAAGTATATGAATCAAAATACGAAATGAAGTGAGCAGTTCAAATCAGTCTGTCACTTTGTCAGACACCATCGAAGTGCTTGTGCTGTGCGATACTTGATAGCAGGTGGGCGATATATAATTTAGAACGAATGAGCAGCTGGAATTTATATGCAGACAAATTCGATTCGTACCGAACGGGTGACTACAGAAAGAAATGTCTACGAACTTCAAACAGACGCCAGCATGCTCATCACAGATAACCGATCGAGGTGCGAATCGGACAGATCATTCCTGTGTGGCGATCCAGTAACTCAACATCAATCCTTCACCGATCGGAACCAACCACAGGAGCTCGTTGGTGCGTACGATTCGTAACAATTGCTGGACGAGTCTGGATCACCAACTGTGCACGTGGTTCCTTTGTTGGTCGCAGATCTCTATCATTTATTGTTCAACAATTTAAGTGTGTAAAGTGCGGAGCCCAAGTACATTGCGCGCCTGTCTCTCTCTGATCGACCGATTTTCTCCTGGCAAGCTGTGCATTTTCAGTCTGTGAAAGGGAATAGTTTAAGATAATTGCTGGTAAAAAAATACCAGTTATGGCTTAGATCAGGACAGGATTCCATTCTCGACAGATTTCAGAAGTTGGACAAGAGAAATGTATAGCCAGTCGTTGATATCAGATGTGAAAAGAAGAGTTAAAAGGCGCGAAGTCGGGGTGTAATCGTTCTACCGAATATCAGTCCCGGTGACCACTTTTCCGGTTAAACGACTTAACTAACATCACTCATATAAGTTTTGCTTTTTCCGATTGCATAAAAGATAGGCAAGTGGATACATGGAGAGATAAATTGATTTATTGACTGATTGATAGATCGATCAACAGATAAGTCGACTCAGAATTTCACCGCAATAAATGTTGTGCGTTCATATGATCTTAACGTGTAACGATGAATTTTTGGGTGAGATTTCCTGACTCCCTCTATAATGGCCTCATAACCCATCTGGTAGGGCACTCAAGGTTCAAATTTGTGAGTTACCTTCGTGAGTTCGTTCGGATCCCGCTGAGGTGCAGAGTATCTTATATTTGTAATAACTCCACAAATTCTAGAATGTCAAGCAATTTCAGTTTATTGGACAGTACACATCAAGATAAAGGATCAAGAAATGCAATTAAGTCGATTGTGCGCTGTAAGCTTACTTTTGTGTTTTATTGTAAGTTTGCCAAACGAATATGAGCTATGGAATGAAAGGTGTCCCGTGTACAAAGGTATTTATTGTAGACGATCAGCGATGACTCTCTTGATCAAATCGTTCAATCGATTTCAAAACTGGTAGAACTGGAATCGATTGTTACAAAACCCTTTGAAATCACCGTTCGCTTTATGTCTTTAAGCACAGAAACTATTCTGTCCGTACATCAGCACTTGGGAACGGTATTAGGTTCCCGCAACATTTCAGATAACCGTATGAATCCGGATGAAAATAGTTTTTATCCGATTGAAGACTTGTGGGAGCAATTTTGAAAGAACATCACTCCTAGTGCCTATGTAACCAACCGAAACGACAAGAGGTGTTTTTTTTGGAAAAAACCGAGAACAACGAAGAAAAATGTTCACTTTAGAAATCTAAACCGACTGGTAGGTATTCATCAATTTTTCATTTCACTTTTTGTCCTATTGAACAAAACTCACTTTGGTTAGAAAGCCAAAATGTTTGCTTGTTTTCTATAGGGGAAAAAACAGTCAACAATTAGTTAACTTCTTTGAAATAACAATCTTCCGGCATGATTTCGAGGCCCGTAGATATCCGCACCGAGTTCCAAAGCTTCAGGGCGAACGCATCGTCGTTGGGTGGAAGCCGAGCCGTCGGTCACTTGAATTTCCTTGTTCATGACACTATTCCAAAGAAGAAAATGCTACCTAACTAGTGGAAGTCGGAAGAGTTAGTGAGCTAGCAATAAATTAAACAAGGCAATCAAATTTTCAGTTGACACATGTGATTTTCATTCACTCAATTTGTAATAGAGCAACCGGTGATCTCATCGAAGGTCACCTATTTGTATACTGTTGACCACAACAGAATCTAATTTGATTGATCGATTTGATTCATGCTTTTTGATTTTTATTTCCGAAAACAAATCGTTTTTCTCGTCCAAACGAACGGGAAGCCGGTAATGTTGAGTATCCGCGCGTTTTCCGACTACCAGGCTGAGTAACGGTACTGGACGGCCGGGACAATCAAACCTATTTTAAGATCATCGCACATAAAACCTGCGCGTAAACAATACAATGATGATAGATGACTAGTGTAAAGTTTAATTATTTTTTGTTTTGTATCGCGACAACAAAGCTGGTTTACAATTCTAACATGTTGTGTTCCATTTGTGAAGTTGTTTACTATTCCCTTAAATCATAACAATGTGAACTCGTTCAGGAAAGAAGCCACGGAGAAGTGGTCGTTGCTGAGGTGATTCGACTATGGTTATTTGACAACTGTCGATGGACGGGCAAGTTACTTTAATCATATTCAAGCCATAGTCATGCGGACCTTGCTGGACGGTCTCGGAAACCGATCGAACAGTCAGGTAGAGAGAGGATAATGAGTCTCCATATATCGTACTGTGATGAAGAGTGAACACAATTGCGGAAAGAACGAACTAATTAGATCTACCGGCAAACAGAGTAAAGTAAGCTGCAAGATAAAGTCAGTTACCAGATGTGAGCCAAAATGACTAGCTAACTAATCGGCTAATTTACGCTGACTGTGATAAACGGATATATGCGAGTGACATTCGATTGGAGACTGATATTGCTTAGCCTGACTTCACTGTTCTTGCTAATGTCGGCAGGAAGGAACGGTTCTAAGTTGGAGATAAAATAGATTGGCGACTAATGTCTTAATGCCCGACCAAAATTCGATTTTTTTGTCATGACTTCAGTGGCACGATTTTTGTGGCCTCACGTGGAGCTCCAAGACATTGGTCATAAATCAGCCGTTGATTCGGTTACACACACCATGAATTGAACGGTGAGCTGTCACTTCAGAATAAAGTCATCATTTTTGTCGATAGTAACTATGAAAGTTCACTGCTTCTGAGGATGTGATTTTCAACCGCTTTTCTTAACCACATGACAAAGTTAATTTATTCAAATGACAAACTGGCTGCACTTAGTGAAATGTCTTTGAGCCATTGTTCTAGAACATTGCTTTAGACAGTCAACTTTGGAATTCGGTTTAGCGTGCTCGATTGGCGCTCAGCCGATCTAATGTGAATTCTTTGATTTCGGCGAGATTCAGACCCACGTGTGGATACCATGCATGGTTTGTTACCCTACCAGTAGGGTTCGTACTCAGCGACCATTCGGCGGTGTTCACGTGATTAAGCGTTCGTGAGTTTAGTGAACAATGCCTCTTTAGGGTTTTTTTGAGTTAGCTCTCCTGAGTTCTTTCTTCCCGAACGGTACGTGTCAGATTTGCTAGCATGTGTGACCGCCCATTTTGTTAGCAATTACACCAATTGGTCAGATCTTGAGTTAAGAAGGCGTGGTTTTAATCCGCTCCAACTAGCAGTCTAAACAAACCGAGTGACTGTTACGAAGCGTTGTTTCAATAAACCTGTCAAACTGTGAACTGGGGATGCAAGATAATTTCCTGATGTAAAGTGACTTCTTGTATACGGAAAAGATCCGAAATAGTCGTCCAAGATAAGAACAGACTCATCGATTATCGACGCGTTACCATGGATATCAACGATATACATTCTTGAATAAATATCGCTTTGTTCTTTCCCGTCTGGTTACACATTTCGTCATTATTGTGACTAACAACTGCAAATGATAACACTCATTGTTCCGCACCTCGGTCGTCATCCGCTATTCGTCTTTATTCAAACTTCGTATTGTATCATATTTAACGAGAACTTTTCGAGGAAACCGTAATTTCCAAGCTTCTCAAAACATTCACTTAGTGCTACCTTGGTTTCTCACATGCCTGTCGATATACCGGGCGCTTTGAACGTCGGGAAAAGTGTAAAATTAACGAGGGAATTAAACTCTCCGATAAGTGAAAACAATAAGAACAAATAGTAACTGATCAAATCGAGTAACAATTTTTACAATGCAATTTTCGACATGTTTGTTTTTCATGCATCCAAAGGTAAAGGATGATGTATTGTCAAAATCACTGCCTATCTCCACCCTCTGTCGCTCGACAGTCGACCATCACTATCCGGGTTAGGCAAAGAATATTCGGCGAACAGTCAAAATGCAAAATAGAAGTGCTATTTTTATCGACTTGATGACCGGTCTTATTGTTTTCAACTGTAATCGAATGTGATACATCATTGCAGAATTGTTTTTGCACCAAACGGGGTCAGAATGACAGAATTGAAATATCGCGCGGGATTGACAATCCAGTTGTCGTTCGAACCACAGGGCCGCTACCGGCACTACCATTTCAACAGGAGTTGAATTGTTCATTTTCAAGCGAAAATCCAGGTGTATGGTGTCTGTGTGTGATTTGACAATGGAACATGCACATGTACGCGACGAGATCGAATGGGTGATGGTGGGTGCCATGATAGTTCACTTGTTGGAGTGTTGGCTGACCAGACTAATGAATATCTGCTCTCCGGCTCCTGACATTGACCGCTGGATGCGACGGGTTTAGGTACACTTGACATTTTGTGTGAATTCTGGGTCCTCGTAAGGCTTTTGACGTTTGACACCAGATTGTGAATTTTTCTAAACATCGTTGGAGGAAGTTGGGTATTATGTGATTCAAGTTGTACTGACACCGGTAGTGAATAAAATCCATTGCAAATCACAATTTCCGTTTAGCGAATTTTTTTAAATGTTGACAACATATTTTTACATGACATCTGGTTTTCCCAAACACATTCCGGATTAAGTTCATCTTGAATGCAACAGGAAATTTGTTTTTATCGACTTTGCATTCTATCCTGACACCTACCCCTTTCTCGGTGTCATTTTGCCACAGACCCCCTCCCTCATTTTACCATTGGCATGATCACTGTGTTCCGTTCCAGCACAAAAATCCCCAACTGCCCTAGTAACCAGTCGGGAACAGATAGCTTCTACTTTAAGAATCATCCACTCGTTTTTGTTGGAATGGGGCAAGAGATAGTCGAACAAGTGTCTTAGAGTCACAGACAAACAGTCTCTGTTGGCAAGCAAACACATCACATCAGGCACATAAGATGACCTAGTTTGTTTGCCCATGTTGATTCTTTATTGCTCCACTTAGCTTTGAACACATGCTATGCGCAATGTCGTCGGCTGTGTGGCTTACATCTTCGCTATCCTATAATACATTAGAATTTTAAATCCAATATGATATGTTTTGGAGGGGAAAAAACGAATATCAGTAGTCTGTTCGTTGGCTATAAGAACAAATTTTGTTTGTTGAGTAGCTTGGTAAGTCTGTATGCTCATAACCTGTGAAAATTCAACGAGTTTCTCACCTCTGGGTGCAGATAATTAAAAAGTTTCGACACGTGTTCATTTCTTTTTTCCCCGACTATTGTACATTGGTAATCAAAGTCACGTGCATCCCAGCCAAAGCTAGATGGATTTATTCATTAGATAGAAGTAGACGATGAACATGAATTGGTTGACCCTTTCGTTTGATGTCTACACAAAACATCGGAAATTTAACTGAGCAGTGGTCTTCACGAAGACGAAGCTTTGGCTATAGAATTATGAGTGTCTAGAGAAATGGCACTCTTCTAATTTCACAAAGACCCTAGTACTTAGTTTGACGACTAGATCGAATCATTGCATTCGTAAACCTGCCTTGAAAAAGGTTAGTCACGGTAATAGTAATGTCGAATCATTACAAATAATCGTGGTCGCACTCGTTTCTGCTAATTAAAACATTTCGACTAGACTGACTAGTCGCTAAAATGTTGAAAAACGCGACTACCATTTCCTCCGCTCCTCGTGGACGTAAGTTCAGACGCGTGCCTGATAATGCGATGAATGATCTATGATTTGATTTTCATTGTTTCATCAAGACGGATAGAACTTAAATCATTCAATGAGCCAAAACCTTCCCATGGAAACAAGCATACGTCTGTATAATAAACTCCCAGGAGGTTTTCGATCAGTTCCACCTCTGGGCAATCACAGAATGCCAGTTCGTAATTTTAGCAGCTGAATACGATTGGTAAGAAAGCCAAAGGTATTATCTGTTTTTCTGAAGCGAAACTAACTTGTACTGTAAAGAAGGTTACGTTCAACAAACCAGAAAACTCTTACATGGTGCTTTCATACAACTGACGTATGCTTTGAGCATTCCCCGGCCCATAGTCCAGAATGCTAGGTTTCTACCAGTGCACTGTGTAGCATGTGGAATACAAATATATTAGACAGGTACCCTGTGGGACAGACCAATACTTCCAAACAACAAGAATAATGGACCAGGTCTCACTTATGAGAAGGAAATGCTAGTTCCACGGACAATGCACGTGTCTGTTTTAGGTTCATTCTTTTCACTGTACCTGAAGTAGATGAATCACACACGATATGGTTGCACTTGTAAATGAGCAAACAGTATATTTTTAGGGATTTATTTGTACATGCGATCGTAAATCGTAAAATGCACATGATCACGTGACAAGACAGAGAGACACAGGATGGAATCAGGGCAGACTGTAGACCAGGACAAGTTAGACAATAATTCAGCAGTAGCTCAATGTGTTTACGTATGAGGCCAAATGCTCAATTTATATGAAACAGACGTGTACTCGATCGATACGACAAGAAGTTAATGAAACCGATCTGAGTAGTACTGCATGCATTAATCTACCTTCGGTATACAACAAGTGTAAGTCTTAACTCTTGACAATGCGAACGGTGTTCGGGTCACAGCAGTTGGTCTACTCACCACGCTTTACTATTCCGCATTGAAAATCGCTACTCGAGTGAAGTACCAAATTAGCTGCTGGGAGTCTGATCCCCGTAAGTTTTGAACTATTAAAAGGGGTAGGTGAGCCTGTAAACTAAATGGGTTTTTCTACAGATAAAATGATTAGGATGGTCAAAGGTAGACAGTCGACTGAGTTCCGTTTGTTGTGACCCAATTCTGCTTGTTTCTAGTCCCTAACGAGATGAAACGTTTGTCTTTGATCGATACAGAAATTTGTTACGGGTTTCGCCAAAAAATCCCCTATTTTTACACCTGTACTCCAATCGAGACTGGTTACTTTTCAACTTAGTCCTTTGTCAAATCGCAATGCGACAGTTGTAAACTATGGGACAGTTCTCGACAAAACAATAAACAAGTAATTATTAGCAAAACGTGGTGTTAGAATGGACTCCGTTAGCAAACATAACCCTCGCAATCTATTTGAACAATATTGGAAACCGGCGGTGGACAAACGAATAAGGCCGTGGCGTTTGGACGCCAAGATTGCGGGTTCGAGTCCGCCCACCGCCGATCAACTTCCCCACTTGGCAGCCCTCTGCTGGCCGCGGCCACCTTCCGGAAAATCAGTGTGCACTTTCGCTTCATTACCAAAGGAATTAAAGGATAAAGAATAAATAATACTCGAAGGATGACCCACAAAACAGTGGTGCATTAATTCAACATAAAATCGGTTCAGCAAAATTCAACACGGAAATTCAGAGGCAACGAAAAGCCAGACTGTTTCGATCTCCTATTTTTTTTAATTTTCTTCAACCTAACTGATCTTATTTAAAGGTGTGACCAAGTAGATATTATTCCTGGGCGCCGAGTGGAGAAATAACATTTTGCTGAAAAGATTGGTCCCCGGGATACTCATTTTCAAAACGATACCACGATTTTAACTATTTGAGCCAGTATTCGGTGCTTATAAAAAGGGGTCACTTGGCGCGAATGTAAGGAAATTCCAGTCTGCACCCAAGCCTTTTTGCCAGTCGATTAACGTCAATTTGAAAGCTTTGGGAGAACTAGAAAAAATTGCAATTTTGACATTAAATAAATGCTTTGTTCACTGTGATCTTCCCAGTTCGGATGATTATAGTACACGGTTGTGCCTGAAAATGCGGACTAGAGGAGAGCCAGTTGTAAACGGTTTGCTGAATTGTACCACAGACCTATTGAAGGATACAAAACCTGTCATGTTCGTGCAACGAATAGTTTCTCAATCTGTTCCACGGAAACTTTTCCGGAGGGACTGTCACGGTACGTAGTTTCCCTCTTCCATGCTCCGTTTCACGGACGAATCATGAAACCGAATTTCTCAAGGCAGTATTTTGGTAACTTTCAACCTCGCCTCCTGTTTGTGACTCTAGTCCTGCAGTTGAAGACTGGAACAATGGTTAAAATTACATAAAACGGACAAAATGATTTTTACGAGTCGTTTATCTTGCACACAACTCGTACAAACTGCCTCAGTATCATTCAGGATTTCAAAATGACATTTTCTCAATAACACCAAATTTCGTGTTGTTGACTCCAACCTAGGTGAACAACCCGATTCTGGTTCAACAGACTACTAGGCAGAACCAGATACCGACAAGTCTGAAACAGGTGCAACACGAATTAGTACCAACGTGAATCGAACACACGAACAGAGGGAAAAGTCACGTGAGGATAGAAGCGAAATTGTATTAATTGCCCTTTGGACGAAAGAGCACGATTGGCAGGGGTTGTTGCTTCTGCAGGATCGGCGTATGGTCCGAGCTTTGGAGGTATTCCGATTTTCGGGTGAAGTACGAAACACTGTGGACAGTACACTTTCGCTGGGCGAAACACAGTAACGAACAAGTAGCGAGATGTCATCCAGCATTTGGTTATGTAAGTTTTCATGCTAGCTGGTACTCGTACTCGGCTTCGTGCTCACGTGGGGTTTTCTGTTCCGGCATATGCCAGGCCGGCCAAAACATTTCTTGGAAGATCTCCCTCCCTAAGCACGTCACACTACTACTTAACACAAAAGGTATCTTTGAATATATTTGACACCTAAGACCATTCCGAGAGCGAATTAAAAGAAACTATTCTTACCCAATAAGACCGATGAATTCCGTGCAATTCGTGGAATCGCATTGGAAAGAACGGATCGCAGCGTTATCCTGACCTCATTCAACTTCATTAGTCTCCCTATCAAAGTCCGCAATGTGTCTCGCTAACTTAGCATCTCCTCACTTCTCTTGATTATATACATATATATATATAACGCCATTTCCAGGAAGTGGGTAGCAGTCACCTGAAGCCCGTTAAATGAGGAAGCTGGCGTATCCGGTCAATCTTCTGTTAATATGATTGCTCTTTTTCAAAAGTAAATTGTCATCATACTTCCGTTTTTCCAAAACACCCGCCGTACTGCAGAACCATCTTTTGCAGGCGTATATTTTACGGAGTAGAACAGTTCCTAAGAAAAAAACAGTCCGTGAGTGACAAAGCATCGAATGAAATCTTCGTGAGAATCCTGGATAACGTGTAATCGGTCATGGTTGATTCATTTATATCGAGTGCATAACAGTTTCTAATTACTGACTTCATCACTAGATGAATTGGTTCTTCAGACACATCCTTTTTCTCTGTTCCCTCGATCGGGACCAAGATGGGACGAAGCTCGTGAGACAAACCCACGTGTGAATGTCACCCGAGAGCATCAGTCTTCCCCTAAACAAATTCCAATTCCATCATGTCATAAGTCTGGTTTTTTTTGACTGCCTACAATGGACAGGCCAGATTTTGTGATTGCCTATACCCAGCACCTAATTCGAGAATTCTCTGAATACAAACCCGAGAAGATCTTATCTAATTTCACAATCACCCATGCATTTGTGATTTCGCCTAAGGTCTTTTAAACACAGTTCATTATACCAAAGATGTTTTGCTCCATTCCGTAACCGTGATATTAACGCCCCCACTTTGGTTCTCTGGTGTTTTACAGGTGGAATTTATTTCGAACATTTTCGAATCTTCCCAACCCAGAGGGGTCGAACCAAATGGACATATTTAAGGATTATTTATATACATTTATATAATATATATATATATATAATGATCATATTCGTCTCATGCTACGAACAGTACGCTTGTTCAAATGGAATCTAAGGTTTAGGTTAGCAACTTGCCATTCTCGGATTGATTATCCGGTTGAGTGAAGACGTACCCAGTTCGATTTGTCTTCAACTTGGCAAAATCGATACTGAACTGTTCAAAATAATTTCTTGTGTCCAATTTTTGAGTGGCAAAAAATAAAAATCATCCTTAGCATACTGCTAACTTCGCCTCCTCCATTGTTCTTCTATAATGTTGTCTACCCTTTCGAAAAAAAGAAACAGATTTAAAATTCTTCCTTATGTGTCACAGATGCACATCGTTTTTCCCCTCCGTTCCCATTGTGACCCCGGTTTATGGGCTCGTTGACGGATATACTAAATCTTACTTTAACCATGCTTTTAACAGGATAGTTTTAAACACTACTCATCCTTGGGGTGCTTACACACACACACACGCACACACGCACATACGCACACGTCGGCACACATACTCCATTTTGATGTACAAAATATCGATTGTTCATCATTTGGTCGCGGACCAGCAGCGGGAAACAATGAAACCGACCATATTGGTTTTCCATTCTCTCCTCGACCGACCTTCTCCCCACCTCGTATAGCGTTTTTCTCTTCATCTTTCAATATTTCCCACGGTCAAATTTCTTTCATGTGCAAGTTTTCATCTCATTTTGGATTTTCTCATTCATTGATCTTGAATGTACACTAGTCTGTTGGAAATCTGGGCGTAGGTGAGCATGCGAAAGACGTACAAATGCAAGTCTACACTAAAGGAGCAAAATGTCGATCAATGTGAAGACGAGTATTATGGACCGAACACAACAATGGCACGGCTTTTTTTTCTGCTCTGGTTATAATAATGGATACTATGAACGCGGAAGAATCAAGGCAAGGCTGTGAAAATGCGAATGAGACAAAGTGTCGTCAATCACCGATCAACACTTAGACTGTGCGACATGCCCACCACTGGACTCCGGTTTGGTCCTCTTTTTCGATGAACCAGATGGAATGGACTGATAGAATTTGATTTGATAACGAATTAACAAAATCATCCGGTACTGGCGCGAGAATTCACAGTCGCTATGTGAACCCAATTGGGAATGTCCGATGTATGCTAGCCCAGGTATGTTTGCGAGCACCGAAATTTCACGTGAACCATTAAGCAGTTTGCATGGTAGTAGTTATACGCAAATTCGTGGAATGATCCTTGTTTAATAGATCACCAGCTGGAAAAAAACATCACATGACCTGCCGGGTGACTTTACTGATACTAGTAATACGTGCTATCCGTAAACGAATGATACCATGAAATTGTAGTGCAGGTAGAGGACCGGTTTCTTGATTCCTATTGCTTCCTAGGTCTCACTGCTGAGAGTACTTTTCTGTTCCATCTTTCGTCAACTTGAACAATCATTAGTCCATTTGGTACTACAGAACCTCATGTGCAAAATAATTGAATGATTTCCATTGAATCATTCTGTGATCCTGAAATTAACTCAGAATCCCTTCGCACGGATCCGGATCCCTATGGAACTCTATTTAAAAAATCACAAAAGCACCGCAGTGGCACGGGAATGATTGGGAAGGAGAGAAACCCTAGCGCGCTTACCGAATGAGCCTTAAATACTGTAGAAACGGGTTTCATGGTATAATGAAAACCATCCAGAACCTATTCACACCTATGCTTGAGGATGGTTTAGCTCTGTTGCAAACAAAACAAATGCTCTGGTAAGGTTGAACAACATTTAGCGCTCAAAGACCTAATAATCAACTAGTAAAAAGAGTCTTATCTTTTGCTTCGTTTGTTAATGAAAAGACAGCTGGCATCATTTTCAAGAAAGGGACCTCAGCCAATAGTAGCTGCCAAGTGGAGAATTTCATCGTCCGTGGGGCGATTCGAACCCCCTAATCATCAGGTTGGAATGCAGTTATTTTGACCGTTTGATCACTACCAGTCGCAGTCGTTTTTTGTGGTTAACTATTTCGTCTAAACTACTACCCACGATCTTCATGTCCAAACTTCACAAACGAATCCCTTTGACCACCCTGATCTGTTAGATCTTAGAACTGGATTACGAAATGGGTTAACTGATCACCACACCACGTATCGTAAGCCCCACAATTTTATCTCATTCGAAGGTAACTACCTTCAGGAGTTGGAAACGAAAAGAACGAAACATCTTAGATTAAAGACCAGATAAAGTCAATGTTAAAACTTTATTACCGCATGCAAAATTCAACTGGGACAACAATGACCTATTGATTATTATTTCTTTCATTAATCTGATAAACTCTGTTGCAAATCATCGACAATGATTTCAAGATGCCCACTGCGTTTTATCGTGCTCCTGGGAGAATCAGTTTTGTGGAATTGTGATGTGTAAACCCTAGATAGGTGGGGATTACCAAATCTTGATTCATAAAATTCATGTCCCTGTTCCACTTCTTGACACACTCGCTTTGTTTGACTAGGCCAAGTTGTTCGGGTGTCGGTGATCTGGCACCATCGAATAAAGTATCGGTTTTACCGGGACCGTAAGTCCGCTGAGAGGGCTGATCCCTTTTTTAAGATGCAATTGCAGTGGTTATTCCGATGCCTATGGAAGATAAGTATAACCATGTCCGGAATCTAGGGCAGCGTTCAGTAGACGAACCAGCCGAACAACTCAAACCGGACCGATGACAAAGATCGATAAGTCGTAGAACCCTGATTCGTCGGACTAACGGCTATTCTGAATTAAAATTTTTCAAGACTGATCAGATTGATAGGTCTGAAACAGTGGCAGTTGACGGACAAACGGTTAACTATATAAACAATTATTATTAACCCTAGTGTTTTAATAAACTGAGATTTCACACGGGAGATCTCCTATTCCAAGAACTACCGGGGCTAACTGAAACATATGGTATGGACTCTATTCTAGGAGTTGAAGGTGCATTATGCATGTCCCATTTCGGAGGCCTAGAAACGGTAAATATTGGGCAACACATTGAAAATTAGCTTTTTCTGTTACGCGTCTTTCAAAGTATTTTTGGTGATCATCAGAGCCCTTTGGTAACTTCCTATTGAGGTAGTGACAATGGACTAAAGATCACGGCGGTAGCCAGCGGACAGTGAACAATCACCACAGGCTTCTGATTACGAAATTTCAATCTTGAGTTGCTGACATATGCTCAAAAACGATCGCCAAGCGTTGCTAATCAAGAGGAACTCGTTTAGTTAGGATGTGAACACTTCTCAGCTATCCTGTTTTCTGTAACACACGGCAGTGAACCTAAAGACATGTGGTGCCCCACATGTACTCCAAGCAGCCAAAAATATTTCGCACTAGTGGTCTCTGTGGTATTCATCATTGTGATGTAAAAAAACCTTAAATAAAGCAAAATTTGCTCGCTACGAGTAGGCAGCACATCATCAAGCTAGATTAAGTTCCGAATCTCCTCATTCCCTGTGAGTTACGAAAGTACTTGTAACCCGATCGACCCAATAACAATTGTCATTTCTAATCTGTTGCGCGCTTTAGAAAACCGTGTTTACCTTGGCGTTGTGCGCAACAGACCAACCACGATCGGATGTCAAATCGAAGTAGGAGACAACTTTAATAGGCGTGATTAGAGCTGAGTGCTAATTTTGAATAAACGAAAACTCGGTCACTATCCCCCCACTAAGCCTAATCAATTCACAAAATAGAATGATGTCCCATCGAAAAGTGCAAACTAAAATAACGCCCGCATACATTACTTTCCCAATAAGTTTTGAGTGTGAGAATGAGAAAGAAATCTAGGTGAGCTAAAGCTCGGTAACTGGGACCCTCAATACTTACCCATAGTCAATATGGCTGCTTACAGCCTCCTACTGACAACGCTCTGATACTGGTTTTCGAGAGCTTACACACAAAAACATCACAATGATTATCGGTTTTTCGTTACACCCCGAGCCTCGTTCGGAGCTCGGATTTGTTGCACTCAACTAATTTTTCAACCTTATCTGAGCCAGCCTGCTCAACTATCCTGACATTTCTTTCTTTTTCGTGCCTTGAGATTGCAACCAGACTGGACCAGCGGTACCCAAAATTCCTTGGGATTGCCAGAGTTGTCACGTTTCCCATCAGACTGGAAACGCAGTTTTATCTTTCTGTTGTTAACAACTCCGGTATACTCCATCTTTTCCGTTGTCCGCGCACCGGTAGCTTCATTTCAAAGGTTCTCCCCTTTCCCAACGACCCATCTACCCACCCACTCAGCTGCAGATTGTGAAGCTGTAAGAATGATCGAACAATATCCGAACCCCCGGGTTGGATGATATGAATCTGATTCGAATCGGAATTCACGTCAATCGCGCCGGCCAACTCACATGTTGCCGCACAGAAAAAGGTTATCATGATGCCCCGGTGTTCTTCCAGTCTCACATTTTAGTCAATAAAACGGTGAGGAAGAAGGGAAGGAATTTTGATGGAATCTGACCCGTCCAGATTTGCCTTGGTCATTTCGCTCGTTTAACTACACACGTTCCCCGTCAGAGTAATCCGCACCTAAGGTAATTGATTGTTGCGGAAAGTGCAAATTTTGTTTAGTATGCAGCAAAATGATTCTGTCCTACATGCTTTGGGTTGTAAAACGCAAAATGATACTTTACTATGTTGTAAATGTGCTGTCATGATGAAATTTGTTATCGATCCCAGAATGGAATTCAAATACACACAGACACACTGTAGGTTCGGTAGCTGGCCCATTCGCAATGGAAGTTTCTCTTTAAGCCATCTTCACACGCTAGCTAGTTGTGGTGAACACCTCAAGTTTACATCATATCGACAGGTAAGTGATGCGAGCTTAAACAAAACTATTCGAAGCAATTCGATACCGTATGGTAAGCAGCTGAGCTGACCGGGACATCCGAATCCTACTTTTGGCATTTGGATTATTCTGTTTTATTTATTTGTACGTCAACCAACTTTGAATAGTTGCTCATTTCACGTTGGATTGTTCCATCTTGTACCTGGCAGATTTCAAGCTTTCTCTAAGCTGAATCATCACCCAGCTAATCTACTCATCCGTGTAAACCTCAGAGACGATAGATATTATGGACCTCAATTGTGTTCTGTTGGATGCTGGCAAATCCGTTCCCCCCGGGGTGCCACATATAATGAAACGAAATAATTCCCTGATTTGTCAGCTAACCACGAGCCTGACAAATGACTGCGAGCATCAGAGGATATGAAAATGCAGGGCTTTCGCCGAAAATTTTAAACATTACCTGCCGATTGGTAGTAATGGTTCAAGCAGGCCAAAGCCCAATGATTCACTCTTCGGAGCGTCTTCGGGAGCTTTGGATACAGCAATCCAGGGAACAGTAGACAGTAGACATTCAACATCTGCTTACGAGTGAACCAGTATAGAGGAGAAAGATTTTCTTGAAAGGGATAAGGCAACTGGACAGATGGACCGTCTTCTCCGTTCTTCCGCGCCAGTGGCGAAAGATTAACATCAAAGTTAGTAAAATTTCTGGGATCAGTCTAGAGATATGAAAAAACCTTCAAGAATTCCTGGCAATCACTGATTGTATCGATCTAAAAGAGCGACGATAGTTGCCGAAGAGGAAATTACAGAGGAATTAGTTTAGTAAGCAAGGGATTCAAACCGCTGCTAGGCCTAATCCGTTGCCGATTATTTGGAGTCCGCGAACGATGCACTCAAGACGGCTATAATGCTTTTCTACAAGTGAACTTTCAGTTCCATGGAGTCGGCACTTGTCAAGTTCTCTATTCGAAGAACTTGAGCCGGGATTTTGGTTACGGCATACTTTGAATCAAGGCCACCACGAGAAACCGGACATAGAATATGCGGACAAAATTGTGCAACCGAGTGACGAAATCACCAGGTTCCAAGTATTCTTCAGTCGTCTAAACCACAGTATGGCTGTGTTTGATACGAGCCATAAATCTTCAAATTGCGAAATGTTGCTTCAGAACTTCATTCCGTCGAAGACAAACGCCTTCCTCGAAGGCCAAGTTCCTCGTAAATTGTAACTGAATGATCACGTCTTATCCGATGGTGTCCCAGTTGTATGAAGTGTCGTTACCTACAAAAATGCTCAGTCCACTGTGATGTATACACCCGCAATTGGTAGACGGAATTCAGATTTCACAATA
The DNA here is from genome assembly GCA_008360955.1 of Fasciolopsis buskii. Classification (NCBI taxonomy): domain Eukaryota; kingdom Metazoa; phylum Platyhelminthes; class Trematoda; order Plagiorchiida; family Fasciolidae; genus Fasciolopsis; species Fasciolopsis buskii. The sequence goes on along the minus strand of LUCM01008860.1, from coordinate 53,983 downwards.
CCCAGGGCATCAAAACTTATTAGGAAGTACGGATTTGACTTTGGCACAGTCAACGCCAATGAAGTCGACAAGAACACCACATGTGAACAGATACAAGTTCAAGTTCTATAGGCAGTCCATCGACTGATATACAAAAACGAAGAAATATGTCAATTGTAGGAATACATTCCGTCCAATCGCCAACATGGAATGTTTGAATTTCTCGACCGCTTGCTGCCACGAATTCAATTGCTTACCTGTCTACGCAGGTCAGCTTCAAGATGTACCGAATTGCATCACGTGGCTTACACACAAACACATCAAACTGACATACAAGGTACAATGAGAAAGATCCACGATGTCCAGTGACATCCGACGGTCGATCAGAATTAGAATCCGCTCGAAATCACTGAGATGAATATTCAATCATGAACAGCATATTGGTTTATAAACGAGAAGAGATACGAACATCGTCTAGCATAGTAGTTGCCAAGATAAGTTTGAGTAATTCGAGGTGATATGTGAAATGCTCAGCCTCGGAGCTCAATCATCAGAACATTCACTGAAGTTGAATAAGTGGAGCTGATTGGGACATGGTGATGTGCGCAAACACACACGCACACACACACACACACGCACACGCACAGAACGACCGATGCCTCAAAGCATGCTCTTCGCCGAAGGACGAGAGGATTGGAAGAAGTGATCGAGGTGAACTACAAATGACCAGATAGGAAGATACGGTAATTTTAATCAACATGGTAGTGACTAGTATATATGTCCAGTTAGACAATCGGGTTTGGGAGTCCATAGAATCCGCACAAACGATGGTTGGAAACGGCGAGTGACGTGATTCAAGTCCGAACTCCGTGGCGTTCTCACGTTCCGAATTCGCCTTCTTCCAACTACATCATCAACCTCTCATTTCACAACGGATCTTTCAATATTTCATTATTTCTCGTTCTATTCTTCCTCGCTTCGGTAGATTGTATAGTGAGATAACAAACGAAAATCAGTAAAATTTAGTACAGAATTAGTGGTTGTAAGAATTGAACAAAGCGAGACATTCAATGATGCAAAATTGTTTCGTCTGGACTGTGTAGATAGTTTGAATCGTCGGTCCCATATCACAATGACTAGATTGGATAAATCAGAGAGGATCGATTTCGGAGTTAAATGTCACCAATGTTGTGGGGCTAATATACGAACGCATTTTATCCAATTGGTGGCAGATAAAAGAAATTCAAGTTTTTCGGAGTAGGCAAATTCGCACCACAAATTTGATATGGCATTGCTTATCACATCTGTGGTCAACATCAAATCATATGAAGTCCATTTATTTTGATCCAGTCAGCACTTGTGTGCTGCGAGACACGTGTCCAAAATTTCCATTTCCGGGCTTTGCTTCTAGCAACGTGGAAAGACGCGGAAAATAATTTGAATGGAATAGCGACCACCAGATGCATTCTGTGAATTATATTTTTGAAAGATTGTCTAAAACTGTGAAAAGAGACGAAAATTTCGTATGAACAATTAGGAGTCAATGTCCGTCGTGGCCATTGAGCCTGAACAAAAGACGTGAATTGCTGTTCGTATGTGAAACCGGATGCGTGTTGCATTGTGTTGCATGAAGCGCGGGAGATTGTTCAGATTCCACCGGTCATGTGCTTCCGGGGAAATTTTGTTCACGAAATATACTACTGAAAATGAGTCATAGATGCTTCCATTTTTTTCGCTAATTCTGAAAATTCCTTTGACACGTGATTCTCTCTCTGCTCTTCCCCAGATGGACATTTTTATTCCTCATATCATATTCCGTAAATGGATGTTCCAAGTCAAAAAACACTACTGGTTTGAACTACTTCTTCGTATATTCTTATTCTAAAGTAAAAATATCGCCGAATTGCTTGGGATATTGGAGCTTCGTACTGAAAAAAAACGGCCGGTTTCTCAGATTAGGAGACTCTAACTTTGGTGTGAATGAAGATCGAAGCGATCAGCCATCGAGGTCGTGTATCTAAGGCCGGGTAAATATGATTATTTAGTTGGAAAATTAAGCTGGCCAAACTAGGACATTCGGACCGGGCAAAATTACCGTAACCGAAGTTACAAACAGCCACTACGAACCTCCAAGAGCTGATTGAGTAGTGACTAATTCATAATTGGAAAAGTTGTTTGGAAAATGTTTTATGACAGGTTGATTTTCGTCGTAATCTATCGAAAGTTTTAGCTCGGCCGCCTAGAAGTTTTTCGTCACAGGTTTCGAATTCACTTGAGATTGGCCCGTAACAATTCTACATACAAAATGGATGCCAGCAATCAATTAAATCTTTTGACGACAGGTTTCCTTTCATTTAGAAGAAAAGGGCCGATTTTTTTGTTGCCTAAACGATCATCTGGTAGCCATCAAGTTTTATCGAATCCGTTTACCCATTTTCCTTTTGTTACCATGGTGAATGAAGCTATGATAACACGATTGTGTATTTGATTTCCAATCCAGAAGCGTGGAAGTAAATAGTCGCGACGCCAATATCCCACGTTTAAATTGCTGCCGGGAATGAATGAAAGAAAATGGCAGCGAATGAGCAGGGGTAGAAAAAGGACTTATTTGTACTTTAATGATGAACTTTGCCAAGCAGTACGTTCCCCCATTTCACAGTCGTGAAAAGACTGACAAATTGGAGCCAGTCGAACGAAATTAGTATATGTTATAGGGGTTATGGCATGGTTGCTACAGTCAACATTGGGCCAGGCTATCTATCGAATGCTGGAAGCAATGCTACTTTTTTTACTCGTCCTACTTGCTACCCAGTATCCGAGTCAGACCCAGAGCAAGTTTTTGTGTTGCTGCTGTCGAGGCAGTAGAATCTCGCATTCGGATCGGGTGAGTAAGTGAATACGATAAACGATTGGACAAATAGGGAAAACAAAAAAGGGTGATTTGGATTTAGCAATTTCTTGCGGATTAATTGTCCAGTTTTTGTTAAATGGACGTCAACGAGGAGAATTGAGACACTGAGCAGCGGTGAGGTACTTTGAAATCGTGTTCCGACAGTTCAGGAAAAAGTCCAGGCGAACTTCATGAGAAGATGGCAAAGACAAATTGGCCATTTTTATTTGCTTTGACACAAGGAATCCATTTTTATTCACACGTTCACGGCCAAGCTAAATGTCAAATTAGTTTATTCGTTGGGATAGATTGATGAGGATGTATGGAGTCTGCGAATATCCGAAAACCGGAGTGACCGAACACTGAGAAATGAGTTCGGCGCGGTTCAGCTCTTGCGACAATGGATCCTGCACCAACTTGCTGAGGCAATGGGTGTTAGAACACAATCCCATTTACTCATGAGACTCATCTAGGGTTGGCCGTTTTGCCTGCGAACCGATGGATTTGAACGATCAGAATGACAAGTAACTAAAATAAATGTGCACGCTGAATACTCCTAATCGCATAGGAAGAAATGACTTAAATTAACAGTGAAAATCATCCAAATACTTATTGGTTTCCTCTCAGAACTGTGTCGTACAAAGCCGTTTTCGTCATTCAGACGGTAATTCGTCTGGTCGTTTATCTTCATCACTGAACTACTATGTCCTAACTGAGACACCGAATCATCTGACCCCTACCATATCCAGTAGCAAAGCGTTCCCATCATGATTGCACGCTCAAAATCGAATCTGAACAATCTCCCGCGCTTCATGCAACACAATGCAACACGCATCCGGTTTCACATACGAACAGCAATTCACGTCTTTTGTTCAGGCTCAATGGCCACGACGGACGTTGACTCCTAATTGTTCATACGAAATTTTCGTCTCTTTTCACAGTTTTAGACAATCTTTCAAAAATATAATTCACAGAATGCATCTGGTGGTCGCTATTCCATTCAAATTATTTTCCGCGTCTTTCCACGTTGCTAGAAGCAAAGCCCGGAAATGGAAATTTTGGACACGTGTCTCGCAGCACACAAGTGCTGACTGGATCAAAATAAATGGACTTCATATGATTTGATGTTGACCACAGATGTGATAAGCAATGCCATATCAAATTTGTGGTGCGAATTTGCCTACTCCGAAAAACTTGAATTTCTTTTATCTGCCACCAATTGGATAAAATGCGTTCGTATATTAGCCCCACAACATTGGTGACATTTAACTCCGAAATCGATCCTCTCTGATTTATCCAATCTAGTCATTGTGATATGGGACCGACGATTCAAACTATCTACACAGTCCAGACGAAACAATTTTGCATCATTGAATGTCTCGCTTTGTTCAATTCTTACAACCACTAATTCTGTACTAAATTTTACTGATTTTCGTTTGTTATCTCACTATACAATCTACCGAAGCGAGGAAGAATAGAACGAGAAATAATGAAATATTGAAAGATCCGTTGTGAAATGAGAGGTTGATGATGTAGTTGGAAGAAGGCGAATTCGGAACGTGAGAACGCCACGGAGTTCGGACTTGAATCACGTCACTCGCCGTTTCCAACCATCGTTTGTGCGGATTCTATGGACTCCCAAACCCGATTGTCTAACTGGACATATATACTAGTCACTACCATGTTGATTAAAATTACCGTATCTTCCTATCTGGTCATTTGTAGTTCACCTCGATCACTTCTTCCAATCCTCTCGTCCTTCGGCGAAGAGCATGCTTTGAGGCATCGGTCGTTCTGTGCGTGTGCGTGTGTGTGTGTGTGTGCGTGTGTGTTTGCGCACATCACCATGTCCCAATCAGCTCCACTTATTCAACTTCAGTGAATGTTCTGATGATTGAGCTCCGAGGCTGAGCATTTCACATATCACCTCGAATTACTCAGGCTATTCTTCTCTCATTTCGTAACTTTATTGCTATGAAAAAGCTTCGAGCGCCGCCATTTTTGATTGTTGCTAGCGTGTTTTTTTCTTTCTTCCTTGCTAGCTGCATTTTTGACAATTCAGCAGAAGAACCTCAATGTTGATTTTATTCCATTACACTTTACATTGGTTACATGCAATATGTTTTGCTATCCAACTTAATCTGGAATTCATCGATCGCGTTTTAATTTTGATAAATCTCTTGTGTGCATTGTCCCCTCAAATTTTCCGATCGTACGAAACCGATCATCCTGAGCTCGTTTTGGGCACTGTTTAGCCGAACTTTCCTGAGTACAAAAAAATCTATAAACTCGGGAAATGCTGTAGCAGGCTGCGACGACGACGAGGGTTGTCGGATTTTGTTGTACAATGACCGATAGAAATCCACATGAGAATATGGATGACACTAATCACGACAGTTTGGACGATTCGGGGCTATATGTTACTGTACATGAATATTTCCCGATCCGAATTCTTCACGAACAACTGGCCTGTTGTGTTAACCACCGCAATTTTTACAAACATATTCACATGTTTCCCGTCTGTCCGAACGCCAGCCAGGCCGGTCTAACATTCACCCATTTCTGGTTCTTCATGTCAGCTGGCTGCCTGAGTCCGACGACCTTGACCGTGATGGCCACTTTCAGTCACAATTTGTGCACCTCAAATTCCCGTGGCTTGTTGTCGCCATATTTTAGCCAAACTATCACCATAATGCACAGAGTGAACTGTGCTGGTGTGGCAGAAACAGATTCAAGGGAGAGAGAGAGAGAGAAAGTCGCTGGAATTATCCTTGCAATGCCCCAGAGACCACAAAAGTACTTGTCCCGTGACCCCAGTCTGAAATGTGCACTCCCAGCATGCGCACACTGTCCGCGTATGTGGACTGACAATCAAGCTGGCATAGTTGATTATTTGGCTGCGTAAACTGGGTAACTAATGCATAACCCGAACAGTGCAAATTTTTAGACACACAAAACCACCAACTTGTCGGAACAGTCGAGGTCAGCAGACATAAAAACAAGTACACGATGAACGAATTGAATTTTTGGAGGCCAAGCCCCTGTCGTTGGCTTTGTCTCTCTCTCTCTCGCTCTCTCGCTCTCTCGCTCTCTCGCTCTCTCGCTCTCTCGCTCTGACTCTGTGTGCAATTTGTGTCTGCGAATGGGTCAGTCCCGCCGACAATGACAATAACCCGTACTTACGTCATGCGCACGAGCATACCCTTGGCCCCAGGTCACTGATGACGCGCATACCGGCGAAAATATCGGCCACAAAAGTGACAGAAACAGCGCAAGCGAGCGGGAGAGCGAGAATGAGGACTGAAAAGTGCGAGAAATGATTTATTTTCATTAACTAATTCACTATGTGATGTAATCGCTCAACTCACCATTAGGAAACTATGGAAGCACGGTCCAGTTGTTTCGACCAGCTTGTTAGGAATCATCGGCAGTGCACGTCCACCGCGCCCAAACTGGGACGCGAACCTGGGACGAACGAATTTGAGTCGAACGCCTTAGTCATTAGGCTACCGGACCGGATCCTAGATGAACTTCACCTGATGATAATGCACCTATCAGTCACTAATTTGCACGTTCACGGGCCGCTAGCGCAAGCAATCAACAAGAAAAGTAACTAGTTGTTTCCACCATCCCCACTTTTGAATTAGGCAGCAATGCGAGAAGACGAATCGTCTGAAATACACACAGTGTCTAATTACCGAATGAACGGTTAGATTCCAGCCAAAGACACGCAGTACCCCTTGGTCCTAACTAACGAACCCCATCGCCCACATCTTGTGGATCCAACGACTACGCGTACGAATTAATGTTAGAACGATTCCGGATTACGTGGTAATTGCCTAATTCGGTAGACGAATACACGTAGAGCCATGAGAATGTTTGATGTAATCTGAACCACCCAATTAGATGCCATGGCAACTACAGATTGCTGTTCTTGACTGAACTCTTCTTTACCCCTGCAATTCAGGCATTTGTTCTGTCATCCAAATCATCTACCTTTTGTATATTCTCAATGTACTAAGGCCAACAGTTGTTGCGCAGTCGACTGATCCACTGTGGAGAATATTTCGAGCGCTTAGGGCTCGTCCATTTGAAGCTAGATCTTCCAGGTCGCCTAATCAATAGTTCCAGTGCAATTCATCTTTTGATATATTTTGGTCACTTGCCTGGATGCATGTAACTTTCCGGTTCCTGACATCTACAGAGAGTCGGCGGGATTAGAATCAATGTGCCTAAACCCTTTGATGTGGTCATTTTGCATTGTTTCCCCTGGTCAACTAAAATCCAAGCTCATTTTGATAATTGCTCAGCTCTTGTTCGACAATTGTATTTGATTTATCCACGGGTAGACAGAACGTGGACAATGACCGGACTTGATCAGTGAAACTAATCAGTCCTGTGATTTACGTACAAACATGTCAGAAAAACCATTGGGTTACTCGTCAAACCAATTCAATCCTAACTGGTCCAAATCTACTAGTGGTCCATTAGGAGACAAATTGGTGTTTACTGCGTGCTGTTGAGGCATCAACATTCCCGCGGCTGAGCGGCAGTCGTCCCCATCCTGTAAGTCTAACCCAGCAATGGAATCCGGGGCGGATGACTATCATTCGTTGAAAGCCTGCCCGGTAGCGTAAGGGTTAAGAAGTCCGACTCAGAATCGTTCGTCCCGGGTACGCGTCCCAGTTCGAGCTCGGTGGACGTGTACTGTTGATGATTCCTAACGAGATGGATGAAGCATCTGTACCGTGCTTCCGTAGTTTCGTAATGGTAAGTTGAGCGATTATATTACATGGTGAATTGTTTCATGAAAACATTCATAAGTGCGCAACTTCAAGTTTAAACATCGCACCCTGATGGAATGCCCAAAATGCATCGGTGGAAAAGCAACGCAGATGAAAGCTGTTCCTTGCTTACAAGTCAGCAACACGAGGCTTCCGTGATTTCCAAAGTTGGGATAAAAGTTGGCCAGCTAAAAGTTGTCACGTGAGGGCAGAGACCAGCGGTGGGAAGATTCAGACATGCTATCTTCATATCATATTTTTAAGACTCACCGTGTTCTTATTTTAGTAGCTCGGCTGTTTGTAACCTACTGGCGCAAGTATCTGTAATAAACAAAGTAAAAGTTGCTCATCTAACCCCCCCCCCTCCTGTTGAAATTCCGCTGTCAATTAAACTTGCCGCCAAGTTTAATGCATCCGAGCCGAGGCTGGAAATAGATTTCATTTGTTAAAGGTTTACTTGCTTCAAAATGATATCCTTGAGCGAGTGGCAAATCATCACTGAGTCCCGGACGATGCTTCGATTCCGGACTTTAACGGTTCTCACTGAAAGTGATAGCAGATTTGGCACTAGCTAGGTGTTTGGTGTCCGCTAATCCCGTCAGAGAATTTGTAAGCTAACAGAAGCTTATTAGTTCAACTTCTGGATTAGTTAAACAGCCCTTCCGGAAGACTCCAGATTGCTGGATTACGGATTTGTATGACCTAGAAATTTTCTAAAATGGAATATCAATCATTTTCTCCTAACAGGTTGTAAATGACGTGTACCGTTGTATCATTGTAGATCAGATCATTTTGTCAAACGCCCTGGGTCGGACACCTTCAGACAATCCCTGATTTTCTCTAAGCATCCAGACAGTACCTCGACAACTGGGCAACCATGGATTATGTCAGACAGCTAGCGGCTGGAAGAAGTTCCATAGAACAACTCGCACCGAATTCTATATCTGCCGTGATTCATAGAAAAGCATTCCCTCTATTCTTCTCCGTTGTTGCTTTTTAAGGCTAGTCAAGAACCGATCATGCTACTCTAAACAGTTTCAAAAAGGCTTCGTTTCGGAATTAGAAAGTTTTCTGCACTGTTTTCCTTTTAGATTGTTGGACTGCTGCCTCCGTCGTGGTCGCGTCCACCGGACGTCCACGTACGACTATCCATCTGATGACACTCCGCTCGCGGTTATCTTACGCCGTGTGAATCCATTTGCCTTACTTTCACACCATCCGATCACCACGTTTTGTCCGGTTCACAGAATTGCGCTGCTTGATTCGGCCGTCGACTTTTTTTTATCTTGTATCTTTTACTTCCTTTATTAATGAGATAACAGTGTATATCAATTTTCAGGAAGGGGGTCGCGGCCAACAGAGAGCTAGCAAGTGGGGAAGTTGACCGACGGTGGGAGGAATCGAACCCGTGACCTTCACATCCAAACGCCATAAACTTATCTGCTAGGCGCTGCTGTACAACGGCCTGCTGGCCGGCCGTGGCCAAGCGGATAAGGTCGCGGGATTTGGACATCAAGGTCACGGGCACGAATCATCCCACTATCGGTCAACTTCCCCACTTGGTGGCCCTCTGCTGACTGCATCCCCCTTCCTGAAAAATGATGTGCATCGTTATTTCATTAATAAAAAGGAGATAAAACATAAAAGGGTGCTATCTGTCGCCGTTTTGAACTATCATGGCTGAATATGACCAACGACCGATTTCAGATACTTGGACGTTGCTAGATTTTTACCGAACTACGCTCTACAGGAAGCATTGTAACTGGTTATCGATACATTCCCAATAGATCAAATCAAAGGGACCGTAATTAGGGGTATTCAACTTGCTGAACATTATCATCATCAACCAGTTTTGCATGCAAACGGACAACGGACACAAAACTATCAGTTAGCGGGAAAAAACGTGGTGATATTGGTCTCACAATTGTCCGACTGTTGACCACACATTGTTTGTTTATTTGTGGTCTTGTTTCGATATTTGTTTGTTCACCGGTTACCAATCCTGTCGGTCTCACGAGGTGGCCGGAATTCAGAGTGCATTTTCGAGCATGATATCCAGTCAATGCGTACGCTGTTTGTGATAATTAAGTTAGCCTTATCTAATTGACTTTCTCATTGGATCACAAAATGACTGGCTATTTTTTTACTAAATCCTTCAGTTCCAACAGAAGAGGCCATGGAAACCATTTCCGTTGTTGATGTTGTTGTTGTTATTGTTGTTGTTACTTTTTATGGTTACTGCCCTCGTCGTATTCCCATTTCTTTTTTTTGCTTTATCGTGGAGCAAGGGCTACAAGCGACAGTAGATGCACGGTCTGAATGAGTAGGTTGTTTCCCATCCTTGTTATCGTGAGCCCTGCTCAATCCGGTGTCATCAACCGGGAGATTTACACCTGGACCAACTATGCATTACCCGGTCATAAAAGGTCTCGGCAACATACACTGTTTTTCTTGTTGTTGTTAGACCATGCAGACTGTCTGATGTGCCCGAAACCAAGCCAAACCAAAAAAAACACGAACAGTTCATGTTTGTCTGATGTATCGGAATAAAAACAACGAATGAGGTTAAAAAATATTGGACAACCCTGAAACTCATTAGTAGTAGTTTAGCGTGGGCGCGTGCACTAGCCACGAAACGCAATGGGCTGAATGAAAATATCTCATTTCTCTGTCCCCTCGGCTTGTATCACATCCAAACTCCCGGGGGTCGGACCGAGAAACCGACCGAAGGATAGACTAAGCGAAGAAGCGAAAAAAATCCTGGTCTCCAGCGGCACGTCTGATCGTCTGCTTGCTTGCCTGTTGGCCAGTTGGTCATCATAATGTTCGACTCACATACACCAGCATTCAACAAATGAGTTCATCCACTATAATGTTCCGGAATCACTAATGGATGTCACACACCGTGTGTGTGTGTGTGTGTGCATTTATGTATGTGCAGGAAAATATTTATTTATGTTTATGCAGCGGTCTGCTAAATGAGATTTTATCGCCATGTCTGAGTATCTTTTACTGCCTCGTTTCCACTCGGTAAGAACTCCCAATTAGACGAGTGCCGACCTACGGAACGATGGAGGTGGGAAGTGGATGTTGAGTGGGGAATGGAAGTACAAGTACCCACGGCTATGGTAACTTTTCCATAAGGTTCGCGCTGATACCGAAAATCTGATCCGTAGTCTGTGACTTTATGGTAAAACCATTGTATTTCCATACGGATTGTAATGTACGAATTCTTTATGATTGTTCTGTGGTCTAAGTAGAATTTGTGGCTTGAGAAGGTTCAGGTTCAAAGCGAGTGGTTATCCTCTGAAACAAGTCGAAGATAAATCTGAGCAGTATTTTCAGATAATAAACTTGCTAGTTTTTAGATCAGAAAACACTAGGTAGTTCTGAACACACGGTCTCCGTGAACTGGACTTTAAACGTGTGGAATTGTAAACTACACGATGCACGATTCACATCACCAACATTCCCACCTCTCGGTTTTCGTAGCATTCCCATACCTGGGGTGGACCAAAATAGAGCGTACTACGTGTTAATAGTGCGGGTGTTTTGACGGCAAGGATAGAAGATTTCGACTGCCCAGCTTGCACAAAAACCAGAGTTCGACGGACAATGGCTGTGGCAACAAAATCAGCATAAACTTTCGATTCCAACGCAAACGAATTAAACTGTTACTGGCGGAAAAGTTGGGCCTACATCGAGATCGTGACACATCGTTTGGAATTGCTTTTATGCACTGTCGAGGCAACATATAGTGAAGGAATGAGCCATTATCATCATCGAATGGTCTGTTGGTCAACGCCGATGCAGCCATACGGTTGGAATGGCTCAAGGGGTTTGTATGAGGTTGAGACCTGGTCTGTTGTGAATTGCAGCATTGTCCGACTAAAAGCAACTTCTATCAGGCAGTCTGAAGTTATGAGTACAGTACAATGCAAATCATAAATCGTAGTAATATCGGCTCATATATTACACTATCGGTAGGTAGTAGAAACAAAGGTCTACCCCTCGAAAGTAGCTGAGTAGACAAGCCTTAGTTGGACTGAGCCATCATAATAATCATCTTGATGGTTCCGCGTTAAACACCAGAGCAAACCTCACTTACTGTTGCCTCTCCTCCATAGTCACGCGCTCCTACAGCAAGGATGGATATGCACTGCGAACCGGGAGTAGACTTACACGAGAGGGGTGACATGAAGAACGAGGCAGTGACCAACACACGGACTGCACAATCGAACTGTACAAACGCAAATATATCAATTGTTTTGGTTCAAAGGGAAATGAAAACACCATAACCAATGATCACGGTTACACTGTCTCCAACCGGCTGGTCGATGCATCTCTTTGAACCGTGATTACCTTACTCCATGCTGTCGCGTCATTTGCCAACCTTCACGTGGTTTCTTCCACTCCATGTGATGAAACGCAAAATAAGATATTATAGAGCAGGCGATCGTTCGTCATGCGCAACACGTGACCCAATAATTTTTAGAACCAGCATCTAATACTAGATGCCTAAACTCCACATTGCTCACCCGGTCATTGTATCCAGTAGTAGGCATACTACTTAGAAATCGATGATCAGAAACGTTCAAGCGACCAACATCTTTGGCATGTAAACTCAAAGTCTTCCAACCATATGACAAAACTGAGTGCACTGCAGCACACCAAACACAAACTTTCGATTTTAGTGAAATATCGCACCGATGCCACTTGTATTTCACTCCAACGCGTGCCACTCGAAGCTTCAATATGCACGTGCTCACTTCCACTACCGTGCTATCAGCCTGCGTCAGACGGTCGCCAAGCTAATTGAAACGGTCCACAATCGTTAGGTTCTCTCTTCCTGGTATCAAATTCGGTGCTAATTTCATCCAGCTTTGTGACAGTAGTTCACAATTTGGAGATGCAAAACACCGGCCAAATGGAACTACAGCCCTCCAGAGCTTGTCTAATGCACGTTGAGTGTGTTCTGCAAATTCGAACATGCATGGGAGATCTGTCTGAGTCAGCTTGTCTCTGTCTAAGCATGATTCCAGCGTATCTGTTTCCCATAGTTACATTCAGTTAATCAGACGGTGACCGGATCTGTTAACTCTTTGATGCCGCCGGGTGGTTATCGGCTAGAAAGTTAGTTCACTCAACTCATCGAATATCTGTCGACAATTGCCGGCAACCCTAAGGCAGAAACTCAGCGGAGATGAGGACGAAATGAATTTTGGTCGAACACAAGGTGAAATCGGATTTCGTGGAGCATTCTAGTCGACTCACAAGGCATTCTACATAAGTATCATACTCACATTGCACCAATTACGGCAACGGGACATCATTTCAGTTGCAGGAGTAGGACAAGGTAAATTTTTAGAAACGCCGTTTGATTTCAAGCTTTCCACATGTTATTCGTTGATGACCGTACACCTATCATCGTCACATGACTGAAATACGACTCGGGTGACTGTATGCTTAAAGGTAAATTGTATTGTATTGTATTGCCATTTGTCTACACAAATGTGGCATTTCAGTCAAAAATCATAGGGAAACTAAGAAAATAGTTACACTCACCACCTTGCAGACAAGAAAACTCGTCGAGGAATGATCTGAGCACTTAAGGTCGGTTGCTCAGACTGTCGGCTAATATACGGTCACGGTTTGTCAAGATGCGTGCTCAATATGCGATAGTGCAGTTTCTATAGACATTCATTCTAGAAGGCATGGAACGATACTTGCTGATAAGTGTTGATCACATAGATTATGAAAGACAAGCGGCTAGTAACTGATAGCCCCAGCGAACAATTTTAAAGCCTTTTTTAAGTAAACCTGGGTATACAACTAGAGAACAGTGAAGAAGGATTGGAAAAACATATTGGTATACAAATCGGGAGATGGTGCTTTGTTTCACCTTGTAGTGCCGAAGCTTCCTGATTTGAAATGGCAACCGTCGGAGACTCTTTACACAGGTGGAAATGTGATTGGTCCACTTCAGAATTTCATCAACAGTAACTCCTAGATATTTCACAGAATCAACCCTGGTAAGAGGTTTTGAGTTGCTGGAAGACGTTTCGGATTGGTAAACCGACCGAGGGAGCGAGAACAAACATTCGAAACATTTAAATGTGTTGAGATTTAAACTAGCTCGTGCAGAGAAATCATAAACAGAAGATAGGTTGTTGGAAAGACATGGTCAAAGTTTGTAGCATTCTACCTTCGGGGGACAGTGAACTAGGTTACACAATCCGATTTGTTTATCTTCTTCATTGCCAACGCCTTCAATTCATCATCAGGCAACAGATAAAGCGGATTGACATGTTTCGGTTGAGATCACGTGCTCCCCAATCGATGATCTCATGTAGAGGTCCGGTGCGTTTAGTGACACTGAATTCGTCATCCCGAATCGGTAGTTTTAGTCTTCTGCTCTTTCGCCAGGACAGAATGGGGTAGCTAACCAGGTTGACAAGGGTGAAGAATTCTCCTTTCGCTAACCACCGGGAACAGGGGGTTGTCCGTTTGGAAATATGCGATTCCCAGGTGAACCACCTTCTTGGCACATATCGTTCAGTAGAGGATAGCATCTACGAGCCAAACCATTGTTCTGTTCTGGTCGATTTCGCTGAACAAGTGTTGCACACGAGTGCTGTTCGAAGAAAGCGTTCTTCCTCCGAACGAATGTCGAACAACCAAATATCTCCGGAGCAACGATAGACAGCTACTTCTGGATGATGTATTGACATTATCGGTGATCAGTTGGTCATATATTAACATCGTTCCTATCCGTTACTAGTTGGTTTTTTGTCCGATCAGGTTTTGTATGGTACCATTTGGTCACCTCGTAAATCTACCTTTCTGTGTTCACGTGCAGGCAGTTCGTCTATTCCATGACAGAATAAAGCGGTGGTCAAACGGATAAAGTCGTGGCGTCTGGACGTGATGGTCGCGGGTTCGAATCCTCCCGCCGCCGGTCAATTTCCCCACTTGGTAGCCCTTTGTTGATCGCGGCCCCCTTCCTGAAAATTGATATACATTGTTGTTTCATCAATAAAAAGGAAGTAAAAGATAAAAAGATAAAAAAGGTAAAGTGTTTGGGATCGGTTGAATGAAACGGTTTCGAAACATTGATACAATATGTGCGAACAGTTTAAATCGAGCAGGCCGTTCACATGTAGCTTTGAAGTAACTAGGTTGAGCTGAAATTTGTCTGTTTCCTTTTCTGTTATTCTGTACAAATTTGTCGGCAAAATGTCGAGACTGTTAGACAATCCATTTTTACTTCGTCGACCTATACGTAGCTCTAGTCTGGTGCATTTAAAATCGAGTAGAACATTACTGATCAGTAATAAGACATGTCCTCGTAGACAGTCAGGAGGATGCGGAATAATGCTTAGGATGAGGAGAATGCATCCTCTGAACGATTTACCGATCCGTGAGTAAAAACACTGTTGTAAAACGAGAATCCCCAATTGAGATCAAACCGCATGCAGAATTACTGCTCTCATTATCTGATTGTCAAGACTTTCGGTGGCGCCGCCGAATGGGGCGAGAATCGAACCAAGATGCACATACAAAGGCCGAAATGCGGATCTCTCGTGATCCTTGTCGATCAGAGTTTGTGATATTATTAACAGTCAATACCGTGAAAATCACACGAAATCACGTTCGTGAATCGCAAGTTCACCCCGAATTTTGCGGTACGAAAAAAACTTTCCTTTACCTCAAACTTTGCTTTCACTGATTCGAACGCTTGTCTCGAGGAACAGACCTAACCGTTTGGTCATCTTAACAAATCCGTTCGCCAATACTGGTCTCAGTACCTAGTTTTGTCTGGAACAACGCGCCGGCGAATGGGATGTGTGAAGCGGTCGCAGTTTAGCATCATCGGCGTGTCCGACCGGAAGAAAATTGCTGCCCATGGACATGTGAGTCGATAACGAAGTACAGGGACAGGTACGTTTAATAAATAAACAACCGCCGGGGGCTATGCGAGAATGCACAATTCACGGAGAACAGAACAACTCCAAACTAGACTACCTTCATTTTGGTCACAGTTCAAAGTAGCTTTTTTTACGATACGCTATGAATTTCTGCCAGTCCGAGAAATGAATACACAGTAGCCAACTGCGCAACAATTTGAACTGACAGTTCCGCAGTGACCTAGTGATTAGTTGAGAGGATCGGATCTACCAAATGGCGCTGAATTGCCCGGTGGTGTCACCGGTGCTGTCTTTGAACTTCCCGTTCGGATTTCTCGTTTTTCACATTCGACCTGTTTTCGACTGAAATAGGAGTTTTTTTGCCTAATAAATCCGAGAATACAGTATACATATACTGAACGGATTAGTACATTTATTTTTGGTCCCAGGTCAGGTTGTAGGTTTCTATGGCATTCTGATTGATGAGCTTGGCGTTTAGATCTCAAACATTTCAGTATCACTCGTCAGTGCACTGACAATGTCATCTTGACTGTGAATGAAACGTTTGCTCCCTAAACGTTAAGCTAAGCGCTCAGAATCCCCGTGAAAACAACATGTACTGCAATACGCCACTAGAATTTCACTGGGACAGAGGCTTTCTAATTGTTCCACCCATCGTTTATATTTTCCATGTGATACGACTGGTACAGAACGAGTTTAGAAAACAGTTGCAAAGTTGATCATTTCCGAGTTCCAGACCCGGGTGTGTTTCCGTGTACACTCTTGGAACATGGTTGTCTTGGTATGCCGCTTCGCTGGAAGTTTCCGCGGTTACTTCGACAATACTAACGAATGGTCGATCGACGAGGGCTGGTCTGTTTCTCCGAATGCCACGCAACGTTGGCTGATGCTATTTAATCGACAACTTTCACCACCAGCTGGTATCGTCAGCTTCATTGTTGGTTTGGAATGGTCTACTTTTCGGCGGCATTTCCATTCTTCGGGTTCGCAAATCTTCTTTACCAGAAACCTTCAAACGTATTCGTGAAAAGCGGTTAATCCAATAGTGGTTGGGAGGTCGAGGATCGAGAGACTAAGCGATCCGGTGTGTGTGTGTGTGTGTGTGTGTGTGTGTGAGTGACCGACTTCGGTGAAATCACAGTCTGTGTCTGGCTGCCGATCTACGTCACGTTGATTGGGTTCACTCACTTCGGTTTTTGCGTCACATGCCCGGTCAGTTTAATCATCTCTGGCGCACTATTAGAGACCACATGGTTTGGACTAGGTCAACAGACAGACCGTAAGACACGCGTCACTGGATGGGTGAACTGTAACCGATTTTACGAGACCTCTCCATCTGTATTTCATCGTCGCTTTTTGGCCCCCGGGTGACAATTGAATTTTGATTTCACTCACTTCTGGTCAACTTGCCTGGAGACAAGCTATCCGGAGTGAAAGAAATAAAATCATTTGACATCCCAGTTGATCAAAATTGGATGACATTCTTGAGACGGTCAAAAATTGTCATTATCTAGATACGATCAGTTTGGTACTCTAAATTTATCCTTGATACGCATATGGTCAAGCTTTTGAATATGCTGGGATATTCTAGGGTGTCATTCCTGTGATCTTAGCTTGAAAGCCAACCTTGAGAAAAGTTATCCGCAATAACGGAAACGTCGACAAATTACCAACTGTTTCTATTAAGCTGTGTTAGTGAACAGCAAAACTTTATATTTAGGATGTTCTCGTTTGCGTAAGGTGGAATAACTCCCAGGTGTGGTAATACTGCCGTGGACCGCTTTCCTTCAACCGACGGTTTATGCATTTTACAAGCTTTCAAAGTGTCTCAACCTGGTCACTTGTTCGTGAACCTGTTCAACACGCTTACTGTTTGCTCAAACGTCTTCCTGTCATCATATTTTCTTATTATATGAAAATTATTGCGAATGATATAATGTTAATAACACAGCGTTGTTGGTAGATGAAATGCGCAATTGATTGCAAAACTTGCCTTGAGAAAGACTAACCACGGTAGTCGAAAGTTGGCACGTTATATCTACCAACAGCGTTGTGTTATTAACATTATACCATTCGTAATAAAAACCAATGCATGGCGCACCGGTTTTTCGACACACTCCTTACGTCATGTGAAAATTAGTTAGACTAATCCGCATTCGGATTTCATTTTCATAAGTCTGAAGCGTGATATCTTTTTGCAGACCCATATTTGCACGTCCGTACTACAAATTGATTAGTTATTCGATATCCCATAATTTTTGAGCAGAAGTAGAGATTCAAAAAGCTATAGCCTGGATCGATAAAAGCTCCCAACTGTGACTGGACCGTTCGAACTAGCGGGTTTTATCGATCTGTAAATGGCGTTTGTTTGAATTGCAAATCAAGTAACACAACTGTATTCTCACCGGTGCATTTCAATGATCAGGTTCTTTCCGCAAATTAGGATTATTCAGAGTATAAATGTGGCATTTTAACAATAATTTATTTAGATCTTTTAAAAACTAAAACAAGGTATTGTATGATTCTGAATTTGCAAATAGTTCCAAATAATTTTGATGTAAATGAGAGATGAACTGAGAATGAAATAGACTTATTTCATCTACGAAACTACTTGTTCATGTATCATAAGTCAGGACTAGTTCCACACACTGACTTAATTGTCATCACCATTTTGCCAATGCTTCGCACATTGAAAAAACAAACGAATTGTCCAGTTAAATCACTAGTTTACTCAATACAAGTTACACATTGATCTATACATGTTTAACTAACAAATTTAACCACAAACGTGAGTAAAACATCGCACGGGAAGCCCTGCAGAATTTCAAATCATGATCACAACAACAGCTAAAATCAGTTGGTAGTTCCGCATAAACTGCTAAAACGGAAATAACCTAACTCTTGTCGTCTAATGAACATTTTCCGTTTCAGTAGTTGACGGCATAAACAAATGAATACTTTAATTTGTGTTCCTTCTCTTCGGCCTACCTTTCTGATAATAAGCTGAGCTTTAAAGAAATCCAGTAAGCAAATAGACGCACCCTTTTTTATTTTTCATCTTTTACTTCCTTTGTAAATGAAACAGCAATACACATCAATTTCCAGGAAGGGGGCCGTGGCCAGCAGAGGGCTGCCAAGTGCGGAAGTTGATCGGCGGTGGGAGGATTCGAACCCGTGACCTTCACGTCCAAACGCCACGACCTTATCCGTTTGACCACCGCCGACAAGTGTATATATATAAGTAATAATATCACATTGATGACGTACTACGAACCCTCCAGGAAGAACCAGATGAGAGTGATTCAAACCGATTTGGTGCTTGTTTGACCAGAAATACAGCCTCGGTTTTCAACGTCTGTCGACAGGTTTGCCAGTTATTCCTTAGTAATTTTCGATCATTTTGATCTGGCGTCCAGCGAATCAAGTATGGGAATGCTTCTATCTCCTACTACGGAAATTTTTAAGATTTGTACGTTAGTGTCCTTCCAGTAGGTAAGTAGTTTCTTAATTTATCACATCCGGACATGAGAAGCATTTTGGATAGAATCACGATTCAGTCCGTGGTAAGTTTTTGCATCAATCATATCCCGTACTCATATGTATTTTCACCCGATTTATATCAAACTGGAAACAAATCATTCTACTCAGGATAACATGTTTAGCAAATTCAGGTTGGATGAATTGCGAGCCTTCTTTCGGAGACACTGGTTTGTTCATATTTTGTCTGCGTTCTTGGAACATTCCCGTCACCACAGCGACAACGCACTCCCCATCCATTGCAAATTCTTTTCTGATTCCTTTTTATTAAGGCCGTCCTGGTCTAACAGTGAACAACTTGAAATGGGTATAACAAAGCCGGGTAGCTTTTTCGAAGAATTTTCCTCTAGAAATGTCCATTTTGTAAGTGTTCTGCGGATCACCATGTTCTATGCTTAAAACGGGAAAAAATTAACAGGTCCCTACACTAAGGTGCTCAGCATTTGCTGCTGTCGCGCAGGCTAATTGTATTCCTTGATTTATTGCCCGATCAATCTATGCTCGGCCATACCTGAAGATACTTGACGCGTTTAAATACTCCTCAACTCTATCTGGACAGTAATTGATAAAGTATCAGCAACAGTCTGTGTCAGGATAAGAGGAGAGAACTTCTTTCGTAAAATTTTAAAATGAGCGTAAGTAACTTTGCAGTCATTTACAGATGCCGTTGATTTCCCCTAGGAAAGGCCCACCCTTGGTATTGCTCATTCATTTACCCTGACGCACATCGTGGCTTCCTTTATTAAAAAAGCACCGGAAAAGCTTAAACACAAAATGTACAATTGGTCACAGCTTTTTAATCAGTTAATCAACTTCTACACTGTGATAACAAAATATTCTTTGCTGATCCTCACTCACTGCCTTATTGTCACGACAACAAAGCAAACGATTAGTTTAGCGCCCCCTAAATAATCTCGACGAAATATCGAGTTTGACGAAAATCAAGATCAATCCAAAATGAAAATGTTCCCGTTTCGGATCAGCCAAATTTAATGGGCCTCATTTAGCCCAAAAATATCCCATCTAACAAATGACTATCTTCAGCCTGTGAATAAGTGCGTATCTATCTATCTATCTATCTATCTATCTATCTATCTATCTATCTATCTATCTATCTATCTATCTATCTAC
>LUCM01008860.1:12137-31433 GCA_008360955.1 Fasciolopsis buskii | reverse complement strand
CGCGCCAGCTAAAAAGCTAGAATTGCCTCCGACTAACAACATCAACGGGCGCTGATTGCTTATCAAATCTAAGCTGGCATTCTGCTGGCCTGGTGAGTTGTAGACTGACTCGTCTCGTTCTGACACCCTGGATTTGTGCTGAATCTGTGCACCTTCTTGACGCACACCAGTCCATGGGGGCTGGAAGCGAGTATAATGAAGCACAGCTGGTAACGGGCCGTGAACTCATAGCAAGATTGCCTAGAGATGGTGAGCTCTGATGGTCTCAACGAGCTTTGGAGATGGAACGTGCTGCCGCTACGGTAAATTTCTGCACTCGGTTTCATGTCATCCGAGCTACCGGAATGAAGTCATTAGGTGTGAACGAAACGATCTGTGAAGCTGAGGGTTCGCCTATCTACACCAAGTTGCACAGTCTTTAGCGCTGGGCAGGGAGCACTTTCAGACAATTTAGCTGTCCATCACCGTCATCCTCTCCTGCATCTATTCTGGCAAGCGTCCAGTGGCTTGTTACAACAGATTCATCAACTGAGGTGGAGACCCTGAGGGAAATGCGGTCCTTCGGACTTCATGATGTGCCGTACTCCGATGTGATTGCCTCAGCTCTATTTAAAGATGGAGGAATGGAATTAGTCGGATGACTTCAAGTTTTGTTCTTGAAGGTCTGGTACTCCGAGAAGGTCCCTTCTCCTTGGTATGAGAGGAGTCGATCGTTGTTCCCATTTTCAAGGAGAGCTTTCGCAGTGACTGTGACTTACTGGGTATTAGGATTATCCCATTAGCGTCAGAGATGCTTTCGTCCGTCATTCCCTGCAGGTTGTACAACACTCATGAAGAGCAAACTTGTGAGGAACAGGCCGGGTTTCGCGCTGGTCGCTGGTCGTGGATGTGTTGATTAAATCGTTACCCCCCACCACGTGTTGCAACACGGTTCTACTTTATAAAGGCTAGCGATAATCGCGTTCCTGGGCATTCGCGCAGCCCTTGACTCTGTTAATAGTTTTGCATAACTTTACTGCTTGTTGAGGAATGGAGTACCCAAGAAGTATGTGTCGGTTGTCAAAAGGTTCCACGGTCATTGTTCAGGTCGGGTTAGGACTTATAGACAGCTTTCGCCATTCTTCATCTTTTCCAGTGGAGTACGGCAAGGCTTCCCTATATCCTTAGTTCTGTTTAACTTCGTCACAGAGGATGTTCTACAGAACGCTTTATCTGGTCTACGGTACGGTGGAGATGAACTCCTAGCAGGGAACAGAATTTTTGACTTGGCGTGTGCCGACGATATCGTCTTGCTGCGTGACAGTGTACAGACAATTCAATGCGCGTTGAACCGCTAGGCAATTGAGGTCATTAGATGCGATACGTGCTTCGCACCGTCAGAATGCAAGGTACTTGTTCAAGACTGAGAGGAGCATGTGCCTCCATTTGTCCTTCGTAGTGATCGATGAGAAGTAGTCAATGACTTCAAGTACCTCGTGACCCTAATCACACCCGAGGGAGGTATTGGGGAGGAGATCGCATTATGAATCACGAAAGCCAGAGCAGCTTTCGCGAACCGGTGACACTTATGGCACCGCCATAACATCCAGCTTTACTTCATGGTAGAATCGCATATTGCCACAGATCGTAGTGTTTTGCATTGTGGTTGCAAGACCTGCCTTATTCGCGTTGAGGATGCCCGGCGACTCTATGTGTTCGACCACCGATCTCTCCGAATCATTCATTACTCGTGTCTGGTGGGAACATCGGTGATCAATGAAAAAGTGTGCGTAGTGTGTTGGTTGCAGACAGTCGTCCTGTGACTGAGATAATCACTCCACGTTTCCTTCGGTGGCTAGGACACCCGTTGCTATAAGAGATTCGAAGGAAAAGTAATATTTTCTCCCCTCCTCCTCCACCTGTCATTCACTCATTACTAGCTACCTTTGAAACGCACCCGTTTTTGTTTATCTTATCATTTAGTTTCTATCGTTGTCACAATCTTGGCTTACGCCACTTGCACTGAATGTGTTTGCCTCTCGCCGCTCATCGTTGAAACTGGGAGTAAAGGAACCTGCAAGAAACACCGTTGAGTTTTGTTTGTTGCACAATGATTGATTTGTTGGAAACAGTACTCAAGCAATTTGGATCGGCCTTTGTTCTGGTCCCTATCAATGTGATCGCTGCGCGTTGCTCCAATGTTCGCTTCTGGAGTTACGCACTGCGCATGCCTGCCCATCGGCTACCTTTTCATACTCTTTTTGCACGTGCTGTTCATGGGTGGAAGAAGCAACAAGGCGGGCAAACTATGACTTAGCCTAGTGGTACGAGAAGTAAGTTCAGTTTTGGCATCGTTTGGTACCCCTGGCCTTTCTAGTTGGGGTCAGAGAAGGAGACTGGCTGTTGTTCGCTGGAGACGCTGAGATATAGAGCTCAGAACCGAAGTCAATGGCCCGAATGCTGCATAGTCTGCTTGTAGAGCTGGTCCCTCGCAAAAAAACAAGCAATACAAACCCACAAAATACGCACCGAGGAATTAAAAGGAATAAAACACACCTTTTCAGTCTGTCGTATGTTATCCTCTCCTCATGTGTACAATTTCTGCATTCACCCACCTACCTGTTGTTGCGTTGGCCGAATGCTTATTCTCAAGCCGATTAGATATATATATAATATATATATATATATATTATATATATATATATACAAACTCTCGCCAGTATCCTGCAGTTATGTTTAAAATATAACTGTTTATCTCGAAAAAATCAGTCGACCGAATTGTGACGTTATTCAAAAGGGTCAACTCCCCTTTGGGAATTAGTTACCTACAGAACTTGCGGTGAATAACCAAAACAGAGTACCGCTTTCTGAACATTTTGTTGTTCCTATCTCAATCTAATCTCCTGAGAGTTTGTATTTCATCACTAATCAGTGATATATAGATACACAAACATTGTCAAATAAAACCGATTGGACACGATTCGTACTTACAATAGATCTAGGTCGTTGCGTGACATCACGTAAGGCGAAGTGTTTTGACCTCTTCGTTCATCAACTTGGGAGCGCATCTCTTTTTCAACGGTGTTATAAATAATCCTGTCTTGTGTTGTGCTATTTTAAGCGATTCTTTTTTTAGCGTTTAGTGGGTAAATATTATGGCTAAATTGGAGTTCATTGTGCCCTGAATTGTCTAGCTGTCCACCGACGGTATCAAATAAACCGAAACCGGCGGTCAAACAATGTGATATTTGTGGTCGTTCGGGTAACGATCGAGATCCTCGTAAAAATAAAGCCTTAGAAGAAGAGAATCAACCTAATCGTCCACACAACCACCGGCTACGCGCCCCCCCCCTCCCAACGGCCGCATGTGCCTTACCTAGTCAGCTCAAATGCTAGAATGCTTTGTCATGTACTCCCTACTACTACTACGATTGGTGGTTTGATACACAGTTATTTTTAACTCGTTTCGTCCGCACGAGTTCCTTTCTTCGTGAAATGTTTGTCCATAAAATATCAAACGCGGAACTGTTCGTTGACCGGTGCGAGCGACCAGTAGGCGCTCAGCCTATCCGCGTCCCCGTTGTCGTGACTGTAGCAAACAAGCAATCACACCCGGGTAATACATAAAAAAAATGTATATATAAATCAAACATGACAATTGCTACGGGATCTGGAGAGAAAAAGTCACGACATATTTGTCTTATCATCAGCACTATGCGGCCGGTCACCCATTCATTTTGGCATTATAAATTGTTGTGTCCAACTTTCGACGTGACGAATGAACATCATAACACCACGGAAATTCGAGACTCAGCATAGGGTACCACGAAGATAGATTAGAAATTCGTATTCGGCTTAGTCAGCTGATCGTATTTTTTCGATGTAATTTGTCTCGGTCACAATGTAGGCTGAACTGAAGTGAGATGTGTTCACGTGTGGCCACGTGATTTGCGGCCACGGTTGTCCTTATTCCCGTGTCCGTTCAAAGCCAGGGTGCAAATGACCTTTTCCAAGTAAGCATACTCCATACTGTATGATACTTTGTTTAACCGGTATACTTTATGGACCGCACGTGTACTAGCACTGGCCTTCAATGATTTCGGAATTGTCAAAGTGAAACGGGCCATGTACGAGCTGTTTGGCTGATTTTGACTATTCGAGTGCTGATTTCGCTTCGGGTCATGAGTTGTCCCAGACAGCTTCACAGTTAACATCCTAACACTTGTAACTCCCGTCCGAAAATGATGATGATGATGATGATGATGATGTTGGTGATGATGATAACAATGATGTTGATGACAATGATGATGACGATGATGTTGATGATGATGATGATGATAATGATGATGATTTGGATGATGATGATGATTTGGATGATGATGATGATGATGATGATGATGATGATGATGATGATGATGAGGATGATAATGATGATGATTTGGATGATGATGATGATGATGATGATGATGATGAGGATGAGGATGATAATGATGATGATTTGGATGATGATGATGATGATGATGATGATGATGATGATGATGATTACGGGTGTTTTCTAAAGAGGTGGGACTATTTCAAATCTTTTCACATTCCCTCAGTCAAGAATTGACAAAACGAAATTCTTTTCTTCAATAGTATGGGCTTTGCCATATCTCGGCTGTTGGAAATTTTTTACAGACCATCAGTGTTGACTACGAACACTTTACCCGTGCAGTAATAAACACAAACAGAATCCGAGAGGGAAATTGTCCAGTTTAGCCTATTCTGTTTTGTTCATCTATCCCCGTACTGATTACACCGACCAACCGTCCGTGCTAGGGGCAACTGCATGATGCATATCGTTGTTTCGATAATCGCACATTGACCCAAAAGCCAGCTCGACTGATCACACGCAAAAGACGAGGTGAAGAACGAGGGCGCGACAGAAAGGGAAACAGGATTCGGAGAGCTTTTTTTACTGTCAACTACCCTAAACCGGTTCAGTGTGCCGGTGATTTCAAGAGTATTTGTTATCGAAAATTGCTAGCTTATATTTCGGGGTAAGAGGTCAAAAGAATTCAACACATTCTTATTAGTTTAATGTTCGCAAGCTTCACTAAATGGTGCTTGAGGATATGACAGACTCCCATGAAGTTGCCTTTCAACTTTAAAAAGTAATAATAGGTATTAATTGACCAAGCAAAAAGTTTTATCGCCAATCACGAGTGTTTCCATGAGTAGTTTGTACCAAAAGTTGAAATCTTATGCCATATTCCGAACCACGTTTTGGAAAAAAATGAAGACCACTAAACAGCCCTGGATTTGGAAATTCTGTGACCACTGCGAGATTCGAATCCACGCATGGATGTGACCTTTGCTCAAATTTATCCGCCTAAGGATCACCGGTTACCCGTCCGTGGTGCCTAAACAAGTGATGTTCACGCTAACAAATGTTTCACTCGTGTTGCTCCACGAATCAACCAACGTGGCCCAATGGCACACTCAATTTTGTCATCCAAGTCACAACATTCATTGTGCCACTTTGCAATTGCATCTCAGACCTCGAACAGGAACCGTGTATTCCCAGTCCCGTTTCACAAGCCTCATATAGTTTTGACCAAAACTGTTGACTCGCCTTTTCGGGACGCTATGGCAAATCATACTAAAGACATAAAAACCCAATCGAGAACAGCTGATTTGCATCGTTAATTACTAGCTTTTTTATTACTAACGAATGAATACACTTTTAGTTTCAGCTAAAAATATGGTCATGAAAAAGCTTGTCATCCCAAAGTATCACGTGCCCCAAATTTCCGCCACAAACGGACCTATAGGCACAGCAATCATGGGAACGGTGGCCCAAAGAAACAAGACTAATAATGCATTGTGACAAAATCATTGGTGTATGAACCGGTAAATCGCCTTTCTACTCCTGGTGGTAATTACAGCTTTGACTGTTTTCATGGGATACTACTGATCACTGAGCTTAGTGTCAATGCAAGTGCACAGACGATCTCGTATTGACAGATGATGAAACGTTTGCGACCTAAACACCAAGTTCAACGATCAGAATCCCACGAAAACAAACAACCTCAGCTAAGACCAACACAAATAGTCAAATCCCCGATCGACAAAAATATTTGCCGATACTTCTCAAGATTTCATGAGAATTTTTAGAATCTGAGGATTTGGTAAGATTCCCATCACCACGGTGCTCGCTTACAACTAATGCCACATATTTTCATTCGCGCTCAAATCCAGGGAACCATCCTATCATCGTTACTACAACTTTTCGTACCCGATAACGACATGTGTCGTCGTGTCGAGGGCTTCGTAACGTGACTTGGTGATCTTCTTCTTCAGGTTTACTCTCGTCATCCGATCCCTGGATATAGTATGCTATCTGCATGTTGCTTAACCCATTAGATTTATTTTCTCAAACTTCCGTCGACTTTTAGCATTCCTGTTCTTCACAATGCAACGCCCCTTAAGACGTGCTGTCCATCTAATCTGATCACTAACGAGCTGTGGAAACTATCATCTGCACCGATTTGGGTAATCCTACAGTCAAAAGTGTACCGTTAAACATGTCGCAAACTTAACGCTACTGGTTCCACCTACGCGCCGTGAGGTGTCCGCATGCCAACGTACAATCCATGCCGTTGCCATATTGCGGGTCTTTGGAAAATAACAAACTGCACCGTGAAAGTGTATTTGCAGTGATGTCACCTCGTCTGGTAAGGAAACGTTTGCGATCCAAACACCAAGTCCAGGGGATCAGAACTCCATGAAAGTGTTGAGAGATCCTCATGAATTAAGTGTCGTATTGTGTATATGACTGTGGGTGAGGGGATTTTTAGCCTTATTTTCAGGCGATTCTCCTCCGAATCCGACCTGCGGTTAAATTTATGAGACCATGATTCAAACGTTCACAGAAGTTGTTCCTTTGAGCCATTTGATCTGGTATCACTTATCGCCCTGTATCCGGCCTTTTCATTCTCAATGCTAGTGACCTATTCGCCTCTCTGTCCGACGATAATTTGTCTAATCCATAGGGTTGTAAACCTTTCTGAACTAGGCAAATGCTAAGCCTGTCGAATTCATTTTCAACTTATTTGTGCGCTTTACAATTCAGCTCTGGCTTTTGTGGTTAATTGAACTGCATGTACACTGTTTTGCAGCTTCAGGAATTCAATTAAGCGCCGAAGATTTCAAGGTCGCACGCCTGTATTCGGCTTTCTGGCAAAAAGACTGGGGATTGTCACTTTGAACTCGGATGATTTAATGTTGAAAAGGAGCTGGTTTGCTTTGGCTTACGGCGGTTTTCCATGATTTCTGTGCACGTCAGATCGGAAACTTGTAGGCACTTTGAAAGATTGTTATTATTACAACAGCCGTAATCGTATTGTGCACTGATTCAGCGACTTCCGGTCAGGTTGCCTGTTCGACCTGAAACAGACAAAGTAGGAAAAGCCAACGATGATCTACATGCAACAAACTACACAAAAGTTTGACGTTATTCTAAAGATCATGGCGGACTCTAAGGAGATTTCTAAAGTCATGGACGAGTAAAGTGGCAGTTGCCTGCATGCTCCTAGAGTCAGGAGGTAGAATACAACTCCAACACTAACATTTCGCGTTCTGATAAACGACACAAGCGGTTGGTGTCGTCCGGTGTACAAATGCCGAAGTAACTGGTTAGCGAAACCCAAGTGGAACAAGGAACCTATGATATTTTCTTTCCTGTCATCAGCTATGGAAACGGTTGTTTCAGACAATCTTGTGTTTCATTTATGATTAAAATAAATTGTTTTTTGAAAATATGAAGCTAATTTCTCGTACTCATCCACAGTGTTCGCAAGTTTAATTTGAAAGTATATTTTGAAAGAACACCAGCCCGTTCCATTGCTCGAGGCTAAATAGCCGAAGACTGTTCAGTTCATTGTTCCCGGCTCATTTTAGGGCTGCGATTTTGAGTCTGGAAACGGCTATGACAATAACAACAAAAGTTGTCAGATATCCTTCTATTTCTTTCTCCTTCAGTCTTGAATATTATTTGTTTTTTAGCCTTCAATGACCTTGGGGTTATCAGAGCGCGGACAGTTTGAGCATTCAGTACAAGCATTTCTCCTTCCCCTCTGGTCACTCGGTAATGATAAAGAAAACAATCCTAGTCGAATGTATCAAATATTGAACTATTATCTATGCCCTAAATCCAAGGGGTTGGAACAGACAGAATTTCTCGGAATGTAGCCATGCGTAGACTAGACCGACCTCGCAGAAGAGAAAGTGAACAATCGGACAAAGAAAATCCGAGGGTCAACAAAATTAAAAATAATAATTTTTAGGTTTAAACTTTTCATTCTTTGGATCTGGTTTCTCAAGAAGATGATCAAAATGTTGCCTAGGGGGGGGGTGGTCGGATGAGGAGCGAGGATCAGTGCAAAAATGAATTCGGTTTTTTCAGTTATAAACATTCCACTGCTGGAAGTGAATCACATTATCAGCAATCTGACAAGGACTTTTTACTCAGACAAACATTTATCCAAACAACATGGTTTTGAAAAAAACTAATGTACGCTATTTTCTGACCCTGAAAAAGCAGCGAATCAGCAATGGAACTGTTGATATTGGCTTTTAGTTACTAGTGGTGACTGTAGAATTGGTAGCGGTAATAGCAGTAGTATCGATAATACATGTAGTAGTACTAGAGGCAGTGGTGTTAGTAGTAATAGTAGTAGTAGTGGTAGCAGCAATAGTAGCAGTGGTAGTAGTAATAGTAGTAGTAGTAGTAATAGTAGTGGTAGTGGTAGTAGTAGTAGTAGTAGTAGTAATAGTAGTAGGAATAGTGACTAGCAGTGATTACCCTTATAAATTTGTGCTGGAGATTTTAGCCCTTGATTTTCTTTATTGTTTTCGTTTGTTTCGTTCTAGGCTCTGGCGGGCACCCTGATTGACAAGTGTTGATTTCCGATCGATGCTGGACCGGGCTCTGCTCAGGCTAGGCGAAGCGTCAATAAGACGGTCAGTTGTGTGATGTCACATGCACAGCCAACAACGAGCCTCAAAACCAAATCGATCTATCTTAGGGGAGTGGCTAGGCGGACAACCCTGGAGCACGAACTAGCTGATCATTATTGAAACTGTTGTGTTGACTACCAGTGGCCACTGATATGGAAGACAGACCAGGTGCAGTGAGAAAAATAAGCTTAATCGACTTTATCGGAGACCGTGGAGTTAAATGAGCCCGGCACCAAAGTGACAAGTGTCCAGAAGATACTGTGACTTCTGGGGAATTTCCACACAAAGGATTCGTCGGAAATGCGGATTTGTTAAGGTGAAGTATAATGTATACTTGTGTTTGGATAAACTAGTCTTTTTCGTCTCTTGTCTTCCGCGAATCGCAACAGTGCTGCTCTCGTTGCGACAACGATAACAGCAATACTGTTACTACTACTACTACTACTACTACTACTACTACTACTACTACTACTACTACTACCACTACTACAGTTATCACTAATACAATTATAACTATTACTGTAATGGACTGGATGCATGCCATCCTTCGTGATTCTCGGGGCATGGGTGCTGCATGATTGGGCTTCGGCTCATGAGCTCTCCTTCCACCATTGCACAGTGCTGATCAAGAACATTGTAGTCTCTTTCAGAGGAGAGCTGATGCATATGTTACAATTTGGTACCGTGGTCAGCATGAACTTTTTGTGGACAGATTATCCGAGAATGTCGTGAATGTTCTGGATGATTTCATCGATGTGAGAGAAGTGAACAGAGTTGAGAAGGGACAAAATAATTTGGCAAACCTTCGCATGCCTCTCGGGAACATGGCTGGGGCTATGGTAAAGGCTATGCAAAGGGGTCCACGGACCATCGATTGGGCCTCCATCAATGAAGCCTTGTTCCGTGGAGTTAACACCTCAATAGACAGATAAAAGTGATAAGACAGTTCTAAACGATCGAGCTTTTGACTGGTAAGGACCTGATGGTACATGTAATCTCTCTGAGATCATCCCTAGAAGGATCGCTGGCCATGCTAGATGATTCTATGCGGATGCAGATAGTGAGGAACTAATTCCTGAACCCCTTCGAGAAAATGTTTGAGGAGCTCTTGCCGGCAGTTGACCGAAAGGACATGTGACCTGGTCACTAATACTGCGGCTGTGGGGTTGAAACGTATTAAGATCAGATGGATTCTGAATAAAGCCTTGAAAAACCGTTTCTCTTTGTAAGCACCGAAGTGGAAGGTAATCCATTTGACGTGACAAGAAAGGATCTAACGCCCTGTGTCAATGTGGTTGGGGCGGAATGTCGTTCGATGCAGCAAACAGCCATGCCAAACTGCCACAGGTTGAGGCCATTGGTGGAAGAATTTGTCTGTCGGACGCGAATGAATTGCATATCCGAGCTAGCTGCCGCCAGTTAAGGAGCCACAACTGAGTGGCAGTCAGATTGAAGTGACCGGTGAAGAAATTATGCATAATGATGATATCTGCGCAAAACAAAGTGACAAAGTATAATGCTTTGGAGTCAGAATATCGCGAGCAAATGTACAACAATGCAGCTCCACACGCTTGGGGTTGATGCTTTTTGATGAAAATCGTGCCCAACTTGATTGAAGAACCTATCTGGGGGATGTAGGAACATCATGACAAAACTCTTCACGTTGACTTTGGAGGAATGAGATTTTGTATCAGACGGGACAGTCCGGTCTGGTATGAGCCGGTCATTTGTTATCTAAGGTAAGCAACAGGTAACGCCAAGGACAGTGCGAATTTCATATGAGATTTTGGATGTAGAAAAAAGGATAATACAAAAAACTGATGGGGATTTAGTCAAACAATGAATAAGTTCGACTGAACTTGAGAGCTCGGATTTGTTAAAAAGACGAGGATGAGTTTGTGCTAGTTCAACTAAGCATACAATACACTTTCAGTTGATTTCAACCCTAACTAAATTCATTTGTGCTAATAACCAATCTATTTATTGTACGGCGCGTCATTATTTATCAGGTACATAACACTACTACTGCTACCACTACTACTACTACTACTGGGACTATTTTACTACTGTCATCAATAATAATTGAATGAACGCCGATTATGCACAACAAGCAGAATATCTACTAATAACTAACGACTTCCTTTGGAAGATCACATGAACTTGATTAAATTCTTCGCAGGTATCGTTCGGTCACAATTCTCCGAATTTCGATCCCTCGGCTTGCCTCCTCTCCGCGGTCGTACGTTATGTTCTTTATAACTTCCAAAATGGTTCTACAACATTATGCAACACCAGATACTTAAGTTACCTGGCAACTGGTACATTCAGTGTCAATCACACTAATACTATTAGCCGAATCAGTAAAAAAGATGTATTCGAAACTTCACACAGTGGGCTTAGATAATTCGGACACAATAAATTGCAAATATCACACAATTATTTTCTTACCGTCCAAGCGTCCCAATGTCTCCGGCAGGTCAATTTTGTTCTCAGCCTATCAAGCTTCGTACTCGGGTAAGCGACTTCATTTCGTTATCAGTTCGAGTTGTATTTTTCAACGGGCCTTGGCTGTTCGTATTAGGTGGGAAAATTCCCCTGGTTTCAGAGTAGCTAGTCACCTGACCGTTATGGGCCGTTAATTGCATTCGATTTCTATTTGAGTGAATTTCCCATCATTTATATCAAGCGGCTCCTGAATTCATCCAAAATATTTTGTATTTATCCATCTCTGTTTAAGTCAGCTGTTTGTATTCTTACATTTGTACAGTTGTCATGGGGGCCCATTTTTTTAAAATCAATTTCATTTCGATCCGGATGGCATTTGTTACTCGAGGACTGCGAACAGTGACTAATCGGAATATTTGGCCGATTTACACATACGTTCAGATATTTCCTCGATTAGTATCTCTCAAATCTATCGCCAACCCTCTAACACCCGTTTCTACCTCTCTTTTATTAAGGAGGAAGAATTTGATGAGACATCTTTTGCTTCAGCAGAGCCTAGCGGATAAGGTCGTGGCGTTTGGACGTAAAGGTTGCCGGTTTGAATCCTCCCACTGTCGGTCAACTACCCCAGTTGGCAGCTCTCTGTTGGCCGCGGCCCCCTTCCTGAAAGATAACATACACTGTCATTTCATTAATAAAAAGGAATTAAAAAGTTAAAAGTTAAAAATGATCTAAGCAAACCTCACCGGTTTTTCGGTTAGGTGCAGTCCGCCGAGGACAAATCGTGAATGTAAGTCACCGGCTGATAACGATGATCTGACATTTTTTCTTCCCTTGACAAAACGAACGATTGCCAGCAAGAAACCCAGAACGAGGTCGCGTTGGTTTTGTCATTGACTGATCCGGCGCATCATTCGTGACTGTTTTTCCCCCTCATGACTTTTCGCTCCCACTCTCCATCGAGATCGTGGCTCTGTTGATCATTGGCCTGCCTAATGGATTTGGTAACATCATATACAATTCCTTTACACTTACTCCTAAGGTATACATGAAAAACCTTTTTATCATAAAGTGTATTTTTGGTGCTGGTCAACCGAATGACTTGCTTTGGTCGTCCGATATGAAGGCACACCTGATTTTTTCAAAGTTCATCGGAGTATGATTCCCTATCTCTTTGCGATAGGAAACTAAACTTGTCAATTTGGAAATCCGTGAAAGTAGAGGTAAGATAACCTCTTGCATCACAGCAGAACATCCAGAATGCCGTATTCTACAGAGTCGTATCACTTTTGTTCACGTTCCACTGGAAATCACAATTTTGGTGAATCGCGCTCAAGTTCGGGCACAGCGGATGACTCCCAAACTAGTGGTTTTAATGCTGAGATCAAAGTTGATGCTGTGTGCATGACCATGTTACACATACTGTTACTCAAACCGACAAAATATCAATGAATCAGCCGTTTAGTTGCGTGGCTTTCAGTTCCCCGGCCACTGTTTTCAATCTGCGGAAGGCTGTGGGTACTGATGAGAATCGAAACCCAATGTACCTCACAGACGGGCAATTGTACACGCGAACAAGCAAACTAATAAGCAGACAGGCACAGAGAGATTCAGACAAATTAATCACTAATAGACCAGAAAGAGTTAATTACCTGTGCGTATGTGCTCTTATGTATGTGCCTCTGTACACATGCTGGTGTTCCGTATGTGCTCAGTTGGTAGACTATAATCCGACTCTACAAGTCCTCGATTGGTCCTGTCAGCTCCGGAACTCATAATACATCCAAAGCGTTGTCGTGTGTAGTTTTTCTTCTTTTGTGGTTTTTTTCCCCAGAAAATGATTTGTCTATTTAGTTTCCCAGATTGTCGCCGTGTTTTTCCTCATGTCTCGAAAAGTATACGTCGCCGATTGTCGCCGTTGTTTTTGTTTTCCGACTGTTTGTTGTTGTTTTTGTTGCTGTTGTTGTCGTTGTTGTCGGTGTTGGTGGTGGTGGTGGTAGTTTTTGCCTGGTGTTGTTCGCGCTTGTGTTCTTAATCGGTCACCGGTCCAATCATTTACTACTGTCTGTCATTTTGTCGCCTTTGAGGCAGTTTTCCGGATTAACAGTTTGGTCGGATTCAAACGGTCACAGATCGCGATATAAATCCCAAGCGAACACAAAAATACTGGCGAGTACCAAAATGGTTCTGCAACTATCATAAGTCAGTCGGTCTCGTTGTTCCCGTTTCTGTCGGTGTCTCTGTCTCACTTACAAGCCGGGAACCGGGGATACCGAAGGGGAGAGGAGAAGAGCGGAGACACGAGCTTGTTCTACGGGGGAAATAAAGTAGCTGTTAGACAGTGATGAGTATTTTTCCGGCTTAGTCACGCTAAATGACGGGCAAGATCAATCATCTGGGACGATTGGTTTACGTTTTTTTTCGTTTCTCACCGGAAAATGTGTGAATATCTGTTGCTGGTCAGTGATTCTTTTGTTAGCAAAACGAAATCTTAAATATTTGTAAATTTTTCCACGTTATTTGAAAAGGTCCCCGATATCACCGACCGAATGTATCCTTCTTCTATTGTCCTAGAGATATAATTGACATCATATTACGGTATCCTTCTTTCAGCACCCAATAAATGCAATAAACATACTTCTAATCTATTATAGAAGTTGTTCTAAAGCTCCCTTTTCAGGTCAAGTAGATAAGGTCATGGCGTTTGGACCTGATGATAGTGTGTTCGAGTCCTCTCATCGTCTGTCAATTTCCCCACTGGGCAGCCCTCTGTTCGCCGTGGCCCTCTTCTTGAAAAATGATACACACTGTTATTCCATTAACAAAGGAATTAAAAAACGAATGAAAATAAAGGGCGGTTATTTATTTAATAATTGTTTGACAGTTAAAAATAATGGTCGTCGGTCCCGGTTAGATGCTCTACCTACTCAGACGCAGTTGTTAGTTTTCTGGGCACCGTAGTTTTCTAAACTTGTTTGCTTTCGTTTTTATGTTCAATTAGCACAGCTTTTCTTAAATGTCACACAGCCTGTGCGATATCGTTTATTGAACAAATACGGGATTTTAATGAACAACTCAGTGAAAAAATGGTCTCTGATTCCTAACGGAAAATTAAGTCAGTTAGACTGACCGTTCGAATACGAAGAAGATAGTTCATAACGGAACCGAGTTTACAACAGTGGAGATGTTTCAATTTGTCTGTATAGCACACTAAGTGTACAAATATACTAGCTTAGCAACACAGTCCCAAATCCCATTGATGTTGTAACTTTGTTACTGTAAGATTGCCTCACTTATTTAAATGTGGTAAACTGATCTGAGGCCTTCCAGTACTTCGTAAAATGTGTATCATTTTATGGAATGCAAAACGATTTCAGTTCAGGTCAGTTCAATTTGTAAAGTCAATAATTTTGTTCAAAGTATTCTGGTTTTTGGTTCGTTTCTGGAAGCCTAGAATGATGGGGAAAGAAAAACCAAAATGTCTTAAGGCAGAAGTGCTATAGAGAAGCGTGACTGGTCCGAATGAAAGAGCGCTACGGACTGGGGCATTCAGTGTTGTCGCTTGAAATTCTTATCAATCACTTTTGGGAGATCTCATGGACCACAAATAAGGGGGGTGTAACTCAATCTACTTCGGACACTCGACTGGTTGTGATTGTTATTTGCTTTCCTCATTTCATGGACTAACCACCCAGTCCTATCTTCCAGGCGTTACCTGTATCGGAGACCAGCACATACTCGGTGTTCTATCGCTAGGCACTCCAAACATCCTGACCTATTCGAATTCATCGCGAGTTGGTTTACTAAGTCCTACGGTCAGATACTGTGAACCCAAACTCAGCAATGATCATGCCCTAGCCATACCAGTGCACAAACAGTATAAGAACCTCGCTTAATTGATCACCAACCATCAAAAGAATGTAAGAGAAATAGTACTAAAGATAAAGTGCTCACTGCAGTAATAGACACACAAGGAGAAATTGGGCACTGAACAATCCCAGGCTAGGACCGACGACAGTTGGAGAATCCAGCCACAGACTTCAGATATGGGAATTTCACAACCTGGAAAGCGGGGAAGTAACCAACTGCAAGGAGAACTAGACGTGGAACTCGTGAAATTCCTATTCGAACTTTCCAACGTTATCCAATTCAGGTACAGTATTTAGGTTATCCCAACTGCACACACATAGCTTAACGCAGTTAGAATAATCAGTCGCTTTCCCTCAACTTTCAATAGGATCCCCAGTTGATTTGCTTCGTCAGTAGTATTCGCACGACTTCGCTTAACCCGGACCAAAAGAAAAGACCTTGCAGTGGTAACCAACTCCCCAAGAAACCAACTATTCGAGTTATAAATCTTTAGATTCCCAGCCGTTTGCGGTCATTTCCCATTTCTATGATACCTTTATTAGCTGGAGGTTAAAGCTGACCTTCGTTGGTGTTCATTAAAGTATTATACTATTCGTTTTTTTATATTATCCTCAGTCAAACTGCAAACAGAAAATCAGTTCTTAAAGTGAACATTTGCGGTTTTAGAGAAATTCTGGCGGTTGTTAGAGATGCGACCAAAGGAAAATAAGGACAGCTTCAAACAATGATAAGATGGGGCTCAGTGGCGAAGGAATTTCACCCATAACACTCCTACTTATGTCTCTCAAAACACTTAATATTGTGAATCCCTGTTGCGGTTCTCCTGGTCACTTTGTAGGTTAGAACATTTTCTGTTACTGAGTCAGCAGATGTGACTCAGTTACCACGATATTTCGGGGGTCCAAACAGTTGTTCACCATTCACACAACCTCATTTTTTTGTGTTGTAGACATACCCCAACTCATCTCGTGTTGACAACCAGCTGATTCTACTTGAGGACATGCCCAAGTTGCAGTCGATTCACTTGAGGCAGGTACTTTGACAGTCTGTGGTTGTACAGGTTTATGATGGGCATTATTCCCGTCTCGTTCTCAAGTTAACTGTATTACGCATCAGACTGAGTGAAGTAAACCGAATTGGATTCTTTCATCTGATTACTGGATCGCTAAAAGCCCGGATTTGAAGTTAATTGAAAAGAGGGCATTCATTAAATGATCCGTACTCGTCTCGTTTATGGAGGCCATCATAGCAGTTAAGCTACTTCAGCCGTGTTTGAAATACTCTGCCAAGGCCTGCATCAATGTTTCTCAACATCGAAATCATCAGCTGTCGTGCAACAGCTGTAAAATTTTCGTCACATGATTTTCACGCCAGACTAAAAAATGATGGCATCGAACGTTTTGGAAACTAACCTCTGTATTTTACATTTCACTTTTCCCTACTGATATGATTAATAGTAGCCGATTGCTAAAATAAATAGCAAACCACGGGCTGACTAAAATAGCTCGGTACCCGTAAATCTATGGTCATGAAAAATCAGCTTGGAGTCCCAGCGTTCATTTCCATTCGTCTACGTAATAGCGAGTCCACTGCTTGGCTCCTCTCTTCTATGCTTGTCTCCTGAGAACTAATCAGTAAAAATCCTGAGGAACATGCGTTCATATCAAGACTGAACTTTGTCCGACCAAAACCGGCGCTGCCCTCTGGTGACTCATTGGATCCCTGCCAAAACTGATGGCGCTCATTCAGCGCACCGTCTAGCAAATACNACACACATAGCTTAACGCAGTTAGAATAATCAGTCGCTTTCCCTCAACTTTCAATAGGATCCCCAGTTGATTTGCTTCGTCAGTAGTATTCGCACGACTTCGCTTAACCCGGACCAAAAGAAAAGACCTTGCAGTGGTAACCAACTCCCCAAGAAACCAACTATTCGAGTTATAAATCTTTAGATTCCCAGCCGTTTGCGGTCATTTCCCATTTCTATGATACCTTTATTAGCTGGAGGTTAAAGCTGACCTTCGTTGGTGTTCATTAAAGTATTATACTATTCGTTTTTTTATATTATCCTCAGTCAAACTGCAAACAGAAAATCAGTTCTTAAAGTGAACATTTGCGGACCAAACGACGTAAGGAGTGTATCGAAAAATCGATGCGCCATGTATTGGTTTTTATTGTGAATGATATAATATTAATAACACAGCGTTGTTGGTAGATGTAATGCGCCAACGTTTCGACTACCGTGGGTAGTCTTTCTCAAGGCAAGTAAAACTTGCCTTGAGAAAGACTACCCACGGTAGTCGAAACGTTGGCGCATTACATCTACCAACAACGCTGTGTTATTAATATTATATCATTCACAATAAGAACATTTGCGGTTTTAGAGAAATTCTGGCGGTTGTTAGAGATGCGACCAAAGGAAAATAAGGACAGCTTCAAACAATGATAAGATGGGGCTCAGTGGCGAAGGAATTTCACCCATAACACTCCTACTTATGTCTCTCAAAACACTTAATATTGTGAATCCCTGTTGCGGTTCTCCTGGTCACTTTGTAGGTTAGAACATTTTCTGTTACTGAGTCAGCAGATGTGACTCAGTTACCACGATATTTCGGGGGTCCAAACAGTTGTTCACCATTCACACAACCTCATTTTTTTGTGTTGTAGACATACCCCAACTCATCTCGTGTTGACAACCAGCTGATTCTACTTGAGGACATGCCCAAGTTGCAGTCGATTCACTTGAGGCAGGTACTTTGACAGTCTGTGGTTGTACAGGTTTATGATGGGCATTATTCCCGTCTCGTTCTCAAGTTAACTGTATTACGCATCAGACTGAGTGAAGTAAACCGAATTGGATTCTTTCATCTGATTACTGGATCGCTAAAAGCCCGGATTTGAAGTTAATTGAAAAGAGGGCATTCATTAAATGATCCGTACTCGTCTCGTTTATGGAGGCCATCATAGCAGTTAAGCTACTTCAGCCGTGTTTGAAATACTCTGCCAAGGCCTGCATCAATGTTTCTCAACATCGAAATCATCAGCTGTCGTGCAACAGCTGTAAAATTTTCGTCACATGATTTTCACGCCAGACTAAAAAATGATGGCATCGAACGTTTTGGAAACTAACCTCTGTATTTTACATTTCACTTTTCCCTACTGATATGATTAATAGTAGCCGATTGCTAAAATAAATAGCAAACCACGGGCTGACTAAAATAGCTCGGTACCCGTAAATCTATGGTCATGAAAAATCAGCTTGGAGTCCCAGCGTTCATTTCCATTCGTCTACGTAATAGCGAGTCCACTGCTTGGCTCCTCTCTTCTATGCTTGTCTCCTGAGAACTAATCAGTAAAAATCCTGAGGAACATGCGTTCATATCAAGACTGAACTTTGTCCGACCAAAACCGGCGCTGCCCTCTGGTGACTCATTGGATCCCTGCCAAAACTGATGGCGCTCATTCAGCGCACCGTCTAGCAAATACCGTTTCCACGAAATAATCTACCATGTGATATGATCGCTCAACTCATCAAAAAGTAACAATGGAAACCACTGTATAGCTGTTTCATCCAGCTTGTTAGGAATCATCAGCAGTGCATATCCACCGCGCCCCAACTGGGACGCGAACCCGAACAAGGACGAACGATTGTGAGTCGAACGCCTTAGCCATTACGCTACCGGGCAGGCTCTGAACGGTTTGTTGAACTTCACCACATGATGTTGCACCTATCCGTCACTGGTTTGCACGGGCTCTGTCCGTTACCTCACAGCGATCGACCCCTACTGATAGATGACTTCTCTGCAGGTAGCCTAAGTACGACGAAGGCTTTGGATATGACCTACAGAGCTTGATTACTTGATACATTTTAGTAGTAGGAGATTGAATGTTTACATGAAATAATTCACCATGTGATATCATCACTCAACTCACCATAAAGAAACCATGGAAGCACTGTACAGCTGTTTCATCCTTGTTAGGAATCATCAGCAGTGCATATCC
>LUCM01008860.1:0-11785 GCA_008360955.1 Fasciolopsis buskii | reverse complement strand
GGAAACTAACCTCTGTATTTTACATTTCACTTTTCCCTACTGATATGATTAATAGTAGCCGATTGCTAAAATAAATAGCAAACCACGGGCTGACTAAAATAGCTCGGTACCCGTAAATCTATGGTCATGAAAAATCAGCTTGGAGTCCCAGCGTTCATTTCCATTCGTCTACGTAATAGCGAGTCCACTGCTTGGCTCCTCTCTTCTATGCTTGTCTCCTGAGAACTAATCAGTAAAAATCCTGAGGAACATGCGTTCATATCAAGACTGAACTTTGTCCGACCAAAACCGGCGCTGCCCTCTGGTGACTCATTGGATCCCTGCCAAAACTGATGGCGCTCATTCAGCGCACCGTCTAGCAAATACCGTTTCCACGAAATAATCTACCATGTGATATGATCGCTCAACTCATCAAAAAGTAACAATGGAAACCACTGTATAGCCGTTTCATCCAGCTTGTTAGGAATCATCAGCAGTGCATATCCACCGCGCCCCAACTGGGACGCGAACCCGAACAAGGACGAACGATTGTGAGTCGAACGCCTTGGCCATTACGCTACCGGGCAGGCTCTGAACGGTTTGTTGAAATTCACCACATGATGTTGCACCTATCCGTTACTGATTTGCACGGTTACTGTCCGCTAGCAAGGATGAAACAGCTGTACAGTGCGTCCATGGTTTCTTAATGGTGAGTTGAGCGATGATATCACGTGGAAAAATATTTCATGAAAACATTCAATCCCCTACTACTAATAAATACCGTTTTACTGAGTTACCTTGAGGCTTATTTCACTATGGACATGATCACATTCGAATCCTGTTTTGTTAGATTTTGATGGGAAGACATTGACGAAGGCGGATTGATACGACGCAAACTGGAACCAGTGAGGCAAAAGAGATAAGTAAACTCCCCCTTGCCTCGAAAACCAGTTGACATAACATTTCCGGAAACAATGAAGTATCTCCGGAAAGAGCGTCCTGCCTATAGTCGTTTCTTTCGCTTGCAATGGTGTAATGCAGCTTGAGTCAGCTTTCTTATCTTAAGTAGTTGTTCTCAACCAGCGTAGCAAAAGGAACTAGCATTAACGCGGGTATCGTGACTTCTCCTGGAAACGAGCGTATTTCGGGGCTCATATTTTTAATTTGCAAAGCACATCACATTCGCGAACAACGGTTTCAACTCAACAATGTCAGCTAAATTATTTGGCCACCACTCAAAAGTGTTTATTTCAGATCGGCCTACTGATAAAGTTGTCAGTAGCAAAACCGATATTCAAATTGGTAATACTGAAGTTCGTCTATTTTTGTCCTAACAAAGCAACTTTTCGATTTTTTGAAAATGCTGGAAAGACAGGCCTCAAAATTGGTCAGATTCTCTGTTATCTGCGATGCCCTAAGTATTGGATTACAGGAGTCTACCGCAGTCTAGCATGGAATTAGAATAGAAACAATGTGGGACGCATCACAGTGTATCCGCGTATCGGGCATTCAGAACCGTACGATGCAAACAAAAAGAAAAATTGCAAGAATATGAAGAGTTAGTAACACAATCATTCATGAGTACGACATGCCCCACAAGTTGAGTTATGTTCTGTATGTCTGTAATCTCTCCTTGGCATAACAGGTAATCTTCAGATCTTCGCATTGTGAGGTTCTCAGTGACAGTTGGTCTTTCAGTGACTTCCAACATCTAAACCGATAGCTTTTCCAGCTGACTTGCATATTATTTTTGGCTTTTCAAATCATGACATCCCCGTATTGTGACTATCCAAGTGTCATTTCCTACCCTCACTATCCCACTGGAACGTCAAAGGTTAGTGCTTTTGAAAAGCTAACGTCATTTGAAGAAATACACGATAAACTGGGATGTAAACACCATGATTTAGATAATTGCTCTGGACTCTAGCCTTGCCACAGTTGTTAGCATTAGGATATTGCCACAAGAAGTTTTAACAACACGATCCAGGTCAACAAAGGAACAAGGACTAACAGGATGAATAGTACTTTTGAGGGTGCGTACACAATTTTCCCTTGGTCCATTTGATTGGGGATGACGGGGAGTAGTGTGCAAATGATGACAACTAAGTCGTTTCAACCAGTCATTGACAGGTTTGGCAGAAAAGTGAGTACCATTATCAATAATGAGTTCAAGAGGGGCATCTTCTCTACCGAATATCTTACGCAAAGCATGTTGCGTAAACTTAGGCGTAAGTGTGGTTGTCCAACATTTTTTTAGTCATTGTGAAAGAGGGTGAACACGACCAGCGCATAGTACAAGCCACGGAAGTCCGCGTCCACACGCTTCCACGACACACTGGAAAGTGGCCACGGTATCCACTTGCTATTCTTTGAATGCTGTTCATGCAAGTACTTCTTACATTCATTATCAGTCCCATCAATGTCCGTAATCAGTTCTGGCCATCAAAAAGCATATCATCTGTGCTAATGACCTCACTTTGTCAACTTGCAAGCGCCCAAACAGTAAACCGTTAGATGTGGCTGATCGCTGCACCAGAGAGGATACAATTCAGTCACTGAAACACAACAAACCATCTGGAGTAATCAAAAGGTTCTCCTGGAGAGTAATGAAAGCTGAAAGTCGTCGATCTTCATTACCAGCCTATCCACGAGAACCGGATAAATAATAAGCACTTACGCGTATCTTGGATCAAATCTTCTCGCCGTATAGGAAGTGGCTATAGCAACAGACAACCCGACATCTGGGACGGTATGGAAGACTGAGTATTTAGAGACAGAAAGCCTGCATTCTGAATGTTTTACACATTTTGACTAATGACATCGTAGTCATACGAGCTTAATTCGACACTGCGATGGCGGGAAATTGCGACTGAGCGTATTGCTAGTGGCTGCAATGAGATGATGCAACGGTTTTAAAGTTTCATGATCAACGACAATAGTGAACTTCATCCCGTAGAGAAACTTGTGCAAGCATTTGACTGTCCACCAGACGGGTAATGCTTCCTTTTGTGTTTGAAATTACTGCATTTCAGCTTTCATGAGCCTCCTAGAAGTGTACATCACAGGTTGCCCATTTTTTCCAGAAGTGCGACACTACTTGTGGAGGAGGCTTCAGTAACTACAACACTCGGTGAAAAAGATTTAAGAACAACCTCTGATGGAAGAAGGAAAGAGAGACCACACAGTGTCTTTTCATGAGAAACGTTTGTTAGAAAAATTATCAGACAGGTAAGTTTGGGATAAATCGGGAGTTACACTATGGAGAATCTAAAGTGGAACGAAATAAATGAAAGCCATCGGGGAAAGATACATCAACTAAAAGTGACCGTTGCTTGGGGTCCAGTGAACTGATTTGATGTCCAAGATAAGATAATTGATCAGCATTAGATTCTCAAGAAAATGTTTGGCGAAAGCCGACTGACTAACACCAGAGCAGGCACACATTTTGGATCATACGTTTTGTACACACAATAGTGACTTCAGTCTGCTGATCGATAAAGTCTCACAAGAGGCTAACAGTCTTAGGTTGCGGTACGGTAGAATCACTTGGAATGCGTGATCCACGTCAGTTTGGCAATCCAAGGTCATAAGAAGTTTCGCGATTGACGAGGCCGGGTTTTTCAGGCTGGCTTTCTATTCGGGCGAAGGATAAATCTTCTGTTTCACTAACCACTTGGGCACATGCTCTCCCATCCGTTGACCGGGACACCGATTCGTTCTGTCTATTTAAATGTCACCGCAGATGCGGGAGAACTGGAAGTTTATACGAGCGGCTTTTAGGTCGGACACATTTGTCGAGATTGAGATTCAGTCCCTTGGTTGTGTCTAGAAAGTCCAATTCAGCCTATAACTGAGTACATTTTAGCGCACACTTGAGGTTTTGACTCAAACAGAAAAAGGACTGGGAATAATAACAGAACAATTGTAAAATAGTCAGTTGAAGAATTATGCGGAAGAAAGGTTTGAAATTTAAAGAAAGGCATTGACTGGGGCACCAAACTATATCATCTATTGTCTCCAATCATCGCTTCAGACGATCTCGGGGGCCCCAACCAGTTAGTCTCACTGCACCTACACTAGCCAGTCCACTGGTTAAACTTTTAATATTTTTACCCTTGTCATCGATTGGCCACCCCGAACCATCTTCCAACAAGTACCCGCCTTGAAGAACAGCGAACAACGAGGCAGGCAGCCGTCCTGTGAGAATATGCAAAGCATGTTCCATTCATCTTAACCTATTCACATTCACTACATGTTCTAATGACTGAACCGTAGGATCGAGAACGTTACACACAACCTCTGAGTTACTCACTAAATTCCTCTACTCTATTGTACCAATACCACGAAGACAACGGTGTCCAAACAACAAAAATCTTCACATATCTTCCACTTTCAACGGCCATGTTTCGTAGAGCAATACTGACCTCACTGCTGCCGTATACACTCGGCCTGTGATCGATAACCAGATGTCAAGACGACGCCACAAGCGTCTCAGGCCAGTGAATGCCAATCAGCCTTCTGCATGGGCGAAGACATTTAATCTTACATACGACTACCAGGTGAGATACAAATAATCAAATAGCTAAATCTGTCCACCTCACCCAGTTGCTCCCCAGCGAGAACGAAGTTCGGCTTTCAGCTCAACCCGGAAATAGCATTTTACACTTCGAAGATGCAAAACTTATGTCAACTATACCTACATTGCTTTTCAGACGATCGAGAAGAACCATAAGCTTGATTTTTCACTAAGTAGCACAATATCGCCTGCATATTCTAAGTCAGAGCAAATATCAATTACACTTCATATATGAGGATGGGGCTGTGTTCTGAATCAGCGATAAAGAACTGAGAAACATCATCAGGAGTAAATGATATCTTCATCAGGTGAGGTGATTTACCATGTGAAACGGATAAAGCGAATGAAGCAAATTCATCGGTAACA
Organism: Fasciolopsis buskii; assembly: GCA_008360955.1. Taxonomy (NCBI): domain Eukaryota; kingdom Metazoa; phylum Platyhelminthes; class Trematoda; order Plagiorchiida; family Fasciolidae; genus Fasciolopsis; species Fasciolopsis buskii. The sequence goes on along the minus strand of LUCM01008860.1, from coordinate 6,864 downwards.
GAATTCTGATTGGAACACGAATCGCCAGCCATCCGACGAACCTCCCGTGTACGGTAAGCCAATCTTATCACACGATATGGACAAGAAGATCGAATGTGCAAGTGTGCACGTGAAGCGTATTTACCAAACTGTTCCTGGTTTGAATCTTGGGAAATAACCGGTTTTATAACAGTATACTTTCCATAGACAAAGTTCAGATTTATCGACAGTGGTTTTCCTGATCACTGCTCGAGCATTTCCTAGTAAAGTCAAAAACGTCTGAAAATCTGGATGGAATTAGCATGACCAGCCGATAAAGTGAAATCATGAACAACAGAACATGGAGTCGAAATGTTTGCGAATAAAAATCAACCTCAGTAGCCGGCTTCGATGTGGACAGATAGACGAACAAAAGTGAATTTTTGTGAGCGGAAAATAAGAGTCAATCTGTCCATTCTACTACAAATTCAGGCAACTTTTAACAGTTATCACTTTGTTTATTTCCCGGTTATAGTTATGCTATTCGGAACAATGCAAAATCACACCTGTAGACAGTAAGATCTGGTCAGGTTGCTAGCATCCTAGCGCTTCAACCCGAAATTCGCCGTTTCAGGTCTTCTTACCCAAATGACAATCTTCAGTCGGCTGGGAATTTTTTGTTTTGAATAGAGTTTTTGAGAAGTAAAAGGAGAGCGTAAAGAACTTTGTTTGTCTGCTCGCGAATTGTGTAACACCTAACAGACAACCTGTGCACCTTCAAGTACGTATGCACAACTGGTCTGTAGTAAAATCCTTCACCCCTTGGAATCACGACACCGAAGTCGGATTAACCCAGCCGAACAGTTATGGAAAGTAGACAAACAAAATGAGTAATTTGTAATGCTTGCTTTCCACTAGCAGGGTTAAGAACATTTCAATATTTACTACTTTTTGAGCGGGTTTTCCTTAAGTTTCAAATGCAACGATTTTTCTTGAAAAATAAATTGTAGAACTGGTTGCCATCATCTAGACTATCGTTTTTGGTTAAAGCTGATTCCATGTTACTGATATTTCAATGATTGGGCACTGCCGACCACGTCTAGATTTAGATTTCTGTACCTCGGCGAGATCCACGCCTCTAAAGGGTTGTGCTGACTCTGCTACAAACCAGGTAGTTTTACTTGGTTAACGATGAGTCTTGCAGCGATCAAACGTCGTACGTCCGATATTAGGGACTGGGGACGAACTTCTCCGGTCAGAAGCAACAAAACCGGCCGAATAATGATCTCGTCAGAGGCAAGGAGCTCACCAATTCCAGTGTAAGGATTTCGCACAATCGGGATGCGATAACAAACGAACGAACATGACTAATATTAACATGCCGGTCGGCCAACAAGTGCTGTATTAGTCAGTATTACACAAAATTGTAATATGATGGAGTGTGAATGAGAATTTGCGACACACCTAATGCACACATTAGTAATCCTATCCAGATTTGGATGTTCTTGACAGAACTGAAAATAGATTATCTGATTATAGTACGACCCGCACTCGGTGGCATGACTACGTGGGTGTATCATGCGAGACAGTCAAGTCAAGTTCGATGTTTATTAGTAATCACAACCTGATGTCCGTGAATTTTTCTAGTGAACAAGAAACCTTGTCCACATTGAAACCTTGTTCGACTAAACCAGAGAGGGCCCAGAAAGAACCAATGCCACTGGTTGAACGACTTAAAGATAGCATGAGATTTTTCGCTATCGCAACAGTATCCACTGAAGATAACATCCAGGCCTTGCTAGTTGATACATAGGGCACATATGCATACTCAAACTTATCAACAGATCCGGCGTCTTCAAAAACACATTGAAAATGAGAACAAAGAGCTGTACATAGGAAGGGATCTGAAGCATCCTTCAGCACTAACCACACATTTCTTCATACTTCAGTTAAGCTTCATCAATTGTCCTTCAGAAGTTACGGTCCGCTTGTGTGCATGTTAATACCCGATTGCTCAAGGAAAGCTGAAGCTATGGTTTAGAGAGCCACACGTCGAGCCTTTGACACAGTACCCAAAGATATTAGACTATAGGTCGGTTAGAGGGTCTCCTTACCCCACGGAGCAGTTTATACGTCCCACACATGAGTCTGGACATCCTGCGTGCACGGTAAACCTACCCAGAGATGCCGGCCAGTATAGTGTTCCGTGCTTCTTACACTACCCGTGGTTGGCTTGAAACCGAGGATTAAGTAAATTCATTAAACTGATAATCAAGAATGAGAACGCTTCCTTATCACAGACCACTTGATACCAAACCTCACCTGAGGACGTTCCTGTGGGAGCTCAGATCTGGCAGCTATCTCGGAGCTTGAGGACAGCAGTCCTCTATCTTGATGAGGCTTTCGGACGCAAGGTAATCCTGCATTGGGAGAGTGCATTGTGCCTGAAGCCATGCTTCCACAGTTTAGCCAGAAGGCAAATGTGATCAGTGGGCAAAATGTCTCGGGCTCTTCAGCAAGGCTACATATCTCGGCTGTTGGAGCACGTGGATAGCTTTCTTGTATAATCAGTAGCTTCTGTATCGGCGGCATGTTTAAAGGTCACCGTATCTAATTTTCAGACTACCCCGTTTATATGACACCTTGTCAACCCCCCCCCAATTCGAGCTGGTTTAAGTTCGCTTAAGTGGAAAACAAATGTGAAATTAACTAGTAGACAACGTATGTACGAAATTGGTTCGCACGTTTACCAAGCTTCGCGGCTACTGATTTATTTTCGGTACTCACTACTCAAAAGTAGCGTGCAAGTGAAATAGAATATCCGTGATTCGTATCGAACAAGGCACGCCACGCGCATGTTCGCGTGCGCACGAAGACGAGGAATAGGTGGTCTTTGTACTGTCTTTTTTCCAAAGTCGGATGTTCTAGGCTCATTTTCGGCAGCTATTGCGAGATCAGTGTTGTAAGGATTACTATTCAGCAACCTACCGTGTAGATAACCTGCACGTACGAGTCGTATTATGGTGTTGCACCGTACACATACATACACACACAACACAAATTCTCAATCGGATTCACATCAGCTTTTGTTGTGAGGGTGGGGTGGTGACTGAATTACATGTTCCATAATCCTAGATGAATCCAAGAGCAGGGGAATTCGTCTCTTTGAGACATGAAATGATACAATTTAAAAAAAAAACAATCCCCACCAACGAGGATGATGACAAATTTGTTGTATGACCGTGAAAAACTGATTGTGCTTCGTTGCATTTGATTAAAAATTCGGCCTAAGCGATGGGTGAATGCGGGACACGCAGGCAGAGACGCAAATTTCAATCTACTTTACATTCAATCCGATCGTAACAACCACAGTTGTGATGAAATCTGGCCAATGAACGTCGAGTGCACCAATTCAATGAGTCATTGTAGTGTTTGGAATTAATGTTAAAATTGCTAACAACAGTATCAAAAGCATCGATTTTCTGGGAGGACAAGGCGTCCATTGTGAGATTATCATGCGGTCAAAAACTTTTGGATGCCTCGACTTTGACCGATTGACTATTGTGAGTGACAACTGAAAATATCCCATATCATGCAGGTATGCGCCTGTGCTGGGTTGTCAGGTAATGCCTTGGATCGATTAGAAATCGACCTTGAAAAAGATTGATCGAGATGGCGAAAACATTTTTGACGAAAGTGTTATAGAATGTTAATCTATTACTCTTAATCCAAGCTCTGACCGGGAATGGCATAGCCCTAAATTGCACTATTATATCGATTTCGCTAAGAAATGGAGTCAAAAAGCCAAAAATCTTGGCATATTTTGAAATCAATATGGATGTTGCGGTTGTTTTTACAATACTGTAGAACGAAAATGAAGAAAAAAACAAATTTTCAGTTTCAGTTTGCAAAACCACTATCTGCTTATTAAGGTTGTGATTAATGCCTCACTGCAGAGAATAACAGTGAAAAACTAAAAGGACTCCAGAGAGACTGAAAGAGTTCGACTGCAGGAGTGCCACTGGCTGCCGAACTTAGCCACATTCCCTAAATTCTCCTCAGGCTATCTCATGGACCCCCAACTCGAAAATCCAGCTTGATCTTCCAGGGATGACACTCCACTGGTCCGGATTTTCATTTATTTTCATCACCTCCTGGACTAACAGCTCAGTCTTATCCAATCACCATTATCTGTCTCGGAAAACAGAACCCACTGAAGGAGCCGGTATGCAGACATGTGCAGTACATGTCTAAATAACTTCAACCTATTTATATCAAGTGGTTGTTTGAGTAACCGAGCTTCGTGGTTCACTATTCTTCGTTACAGCACTGATCACTAAGAGCGTTCACTCCCCTTCAGCATACTTGAGCAAACTAAGGCGACACTGTAGTGCAAACGTTGAGGGGATTCGTATATCTTTGATCGGTAAACGAATCCCATACCGTGACCGCAGATATCTCGAATAGGTAAATATCAGTCCAGCCTTTAGTACATGCAATGAGATGCAACCGCCCAAATGATAGAATTTTTTAGTTCAGTCAATACCACCAATCCACTCGTGCATTAGTAACTTACTTACCTTGACGTTAAGAAATAATTCCTACTAATGTGACGGCCACAGACCACACAAATGCGCGTCTTGATGAACCCGACGACGCTCAAGCAATCCGTGTCTTGGAGCCCCCACATGAAGGTCGCGGGTTCGAATCCTTCCACCACCAGTCAAATTCTCCGCTTGTCAGTAATTCGCCGGTCACGACTCCCTTCCTGGAAATGATGTGCATTTTTGTTTTATTACTAAAGAAAACAAACAATAAAGTATAGAAGATATGCCATTTTGAAACATCATGTATTCCTCAAAATTAGGTTTTCGAAGCTTGAATTTTAGAAAAACCGACGTTTAGTCGCCATTTTTGAGACGTCAACTTATATAAATGCAAATTCTGCAACGTGTTCCAACCTGATAACACTCGAACATTGTTGGTCTGACAATGGCTTTGCCGTAGTTTATGCATCAAGACTAAAGAACTACATATTCGAGTCGCTATGACGGTAATGCAAGCGGTAGCCGATGGAATGTGGCTCGCGGACAAACAGTTGGAAAATTTTGCCAAATATTGATTGGGGAGAGTGTATGCGTACCAATTCATGTAACAGAGACACGGTTCCGGGCCCAATACAACTTCGGCAGTTTGAACGCTGATGACGCAACGTGGTTGCTAAAAATGGTGTCCAAATCCGAATCAATCGCTTTACTTCGTTATTGGTCCTTTCGTTAGAAAGAAATGGCCAACTGTCAACGGAATATCCAATCAGTTTGCAGTTGTGCTAAGAAATTTGTCTTACGCGAACTAAATAAACTCCTGGATTAATTGATCTCGCTAGGACTAATCATCGCGAATTTCGCACTCATCCTCTAATGTGACGATGACCGAACAAAGGATACCGGAGAAACCGAACGACACAACTAATTACTTGATTCAGATTCTAGACTGCATTTGAGCGTTATGAACGGTTTTTATAAGTTCTCTTTAGCTTCGCTAAATGGCTGTTTGTCTTCTCTTGGCATTCAAGACTTTCGACAGACCTAGAACATGTGTCCAGCGACAGATGATCGTGAACAATGATCTTGAACCGTGGCTCGCTATGGGCAACGATATCGCATAATCGCACGTCCAACCTAACCGTCTGATTTGGTTCGCCTGTTTGAAATATGCCGATGAATTTGCAGAAAGAAAGTGAGCATTCCATGTTAGGAGACTGTGAGAACTGCCGCGCCCAAGTAGTGAGTGCATGCCACTGGTTAGTTTGGAACAGTTGATATTTTCCACACAGGGAACGATGTCATTTCACGGACACGGGCCTCGTTTTTCAAGACGGGGCTATTATGAGTTTGGAGAGGGAAAGATGACAGATTAACTGACATGTCCAGCTTTGGAGACTTTTCCAAGTATGGGCAGCAATCTCTCGTTAGGGCAGAAACCAAATGGTCCCGATCGTAGACCAATTTCATTGTCATGCATGCACTGCAACGGAAATTTCCCACGCATTATTGGGACTGTATACATCTATCGGGAATGACCTCTTTACTCTCTGAATCGTTCATCCCGAAAAGGACAACCCACGATAAATGGACTTCCTACAGCTTTAAATGACCTTGATTTGTGTGAACTTTGACCGATTGTGGGTAGGGCTGCAGACCTTCAGATTTCCTAGCTGACTAATCGCAAGTTCGCTACCATGGTGAGATGATCTCCAGTTCGTATAGAAAAGCATTTGGCGAACGAGTGAACTGATTAATTTGCATCTGTGCATTTCATCAACCGCCGATGATGAATTGTGAGGTTGTGCCGCTAAAATTCCTCGTTCACAGTCGTTCAGCATGCGGGTGCCTGTAAAACACGATTGCTTCTAGTCTGCCAAATCAGGACAAAAGGAATTCCTCAACAAGATGACATTTTCAGCAGCACACGATCTATTGCGATTTCCAATAAATTCACCAAGCTGTCTCACCTTTAAAACACCATAGAAGTGACGGATAGTTATCGGGTTACTCGGATGCATAAGAGCGGTAGGATTAAATTTTCTCACAATTACACGATTGCTCTTTAGTTATACATGTGCGGTACTGTGATGTCTAGTCATACCCACGTCTTTGCAATGCTTTCCTTGATTTGATAGGACGGTTTTTCTGATGATTTCTGGCCTTCATTCATGAACTTCTAGTCTCCGTTCGGGACTCTTAGTCTTGTTCACAAGGCGTTTACTGAACGGTCCAAGAAAAAGTCGGGGCATCTGACTAGTACTCATGTCTTATTTTTTTACCCTCACATTTTTTGACTGAAATGCGACATTATTTATTGTACGCCAAAGTCTATACAATACAATACAATACAATACAATAC
>LUCM01008859.1:0-15320 GCA_008360955.1 Fasciolopsis buskii | reverse complement strand
TACGTTCCTCACTATGGCAGCGATGATATGGCCATCTATCGAGTTCCAAATTGCTTTCTTCCACTTCCGAGAGCGGAAAAACAAAACAGGGCAGCGATCTATGGTAGACAGTGTTTCGCCTTAACGCAAGAACGTGAACCCAAGCTATCCGTAGTCCCCTTAAGTTTTTATATGCTGTAAATAAATGGTATTCCTCCAGAGCTGGCGACACCTTAGTACTAGATTCCTGATCTCCACACTACTCACACCGTCACCATATCCAATCCTAGCGTTACTACTTAGACATATGTGATGAAAAACCTCTAACCAACGAACACCTCCCACACACATATTCAATGTTTCGCAAAGGTATAACAGAACAGAACGGGGCGCACTGCGGCACAGCACACGACTTTACAACTTCAGTGAAATATCAGACATACGATACAAGTGCTTCAGTCCAGCGTAAGCCCTCAAATCTTCGATATACGCGTGTTTATCTCTACTGTCGAGCTACCATCGTTCGACAAGCAGCTACCAAGGTAAGTGAAGACGGTCACATTGGTTAGTTTCCCTCTCCATCCAGTATCAACGTTCGCACAAAACTGGCCTGTCCAGTCCTGTACCGGCACTTTGCACTTTGAAGTTGTAAAGCACGTGCCGAACCGAGCTGCAGACCTCGAGAGTCTATTTAGTGCGCGTTGTACATGGACCGCGGGATAGAACAGACACAATGTCCTTTGAGCAGTTTAGGTCACATAGCTTCCTTCCATTTCTCAGTTCGACTACTACATTCTGGTACCTCCTAACGCATTGTCCATCACCTTGTCCATGACCAATTTGAGTAGGAATGGAGAGATGTGACACACTAGTCGAACGCCGCCTGCTTAGTTTCAAATGAACTCGCTGGTTCATCGTATACGCTCTCGCGACCACAGGTAGGCAAGTACAATGCGCGCAGGAAAATCACGAACTCCACTGGCATACCACTCCGGTGGAGTAGACTGAATAGCGTTGTCTGATCCACTGAGTCGAACGCGCCTTTCAAGTCGAGTTATACTACGAACACAGTGCAGCGGTGTGCATGGCGCGTTTCCAGTAACTGGCGAGGAGCGAATATTTGGTCGATGCAACCTCGATTCGGACGAAATCCGGCCTGTTGTTTCGCGGATGTTACTCTCGCGAATCGATATCAAATGATGCAGCACTATCGAAGCTAAGACCATCGGAATTAAACCAACCCGGCGATAATTGCAACAGTCACTCCTTGTGCCCTTCTTAAGAAGGGTAGAGTCAGTGAATCACTCCGTGATAAAGGAATACTTTCCTGGTTCCAAATATCTCGAAGCAAGAAGGTAGGTTATTTCATCAGGGCTTCTTACCTTCAAGTGGTGAAAAGAACCTGGGGGGAAGGGTCGCCGAGAACCGGCAGCTTTTTCCCCTCTTCAGAGCCGAATATTCGATCTACACTTCCACTCCGTTGGGGGATCAAGTGACACCCCCAAGGACTCGCAGCTGCAGCCGTCGGTCTAAGATACATAAGCGTGTTGAACAGCTTAAACTGACCACCTTGAAGTGCTTCAGGCCCAACGGTCCAGTCCCTTTGTTGTTTACCAATCAGATGAGCTCTCGCATTTCTTTCGCAACACAAACTTCACTCACCGAAAGTTCACCGCTCACTGGTGTCACGTATCAGCTTAAACAGTCTTTGACTGTTACTTGGAGCGGCCGCTACTTCCATCTCTTCGGCTGTCTTAACCCACCAATCTTCACGGTCATTCTTTAGGCTTATCGTCAACTGACGCTGCAACTGCCGACGCATCTTATTCACTTCATTGCGGTTATGCAGCTGGCGTTTTTGCTCCATTAGACTTAGTAACGCTTGCGAGATCCAGTGTTTCTGATGAACGCTAGATCTAGGACCACAGGCAAAATCTGCTGACAAATACATAGCCTACTTAACTGGATACCACTGCCCGTCCACATTGCTGCTCGTCGAAGTTCTTAGTCCTCGGATAGTTCGGTTCGTAGCTTGTTGCGAACAGCCCGGAATCAGACAAACGTTCGCACAGCCAATGGGTTTGTGGCCTCGCGATGGCCATTCAGCTGCGGTAAAAATTTCATTAAAAATAACGCATGGTCCGATTCGACGTACGTGGTCCACTATGATCTACAGTTCTGGACAGAACTGCGCCAACGGTAACTTACTGTGATATAGTCAATCTGACTCCAAGCACCTGTGGAGTTAGAACGCCATGTCGCTGTGCGACGCGAACTGTGTCGGAACTTCGTGCTAGATAGGAATAGGTTATTGTCTTACACAGAATTGGAGAATTCTTTCTCCGTTGTCTGTTCGCTGAGCAGTCATCGAACGACTAACACCATAGAAACTATCGAATTAAACTAATCCCAACGATGAATTGCTGCAGTCACTCGTGTCAACCCTTCTGAAGATCGGGTACTATCAGTGACTCACTCCCACGATAACGGGATACGCTCGCCGTTCCAAATAGTGAAGCAAGGAGGTAAGATGAATTTCAATCAGCACTTCTCCACCCCAATTTGAAAACGAAATGGACGGGAAGTTCGTCGGAACCGGTCAGCTGTTTCCTTCTTCAGAAGCCGAATATTCGACTGTTCTCCGCTCCCGTTGGTGGGATCATAGTGACACCTCCCAAGGATTCGCAGCGCAGCCCGTCACGGTCCAAATACGATAGCTCGTGGTGACAGCTAAACTGACACCTTGAAGTGCTGCCGCCCAACCGGTCCAGTCTTTGTGTTAACATAGATGAGCTCATCCATATTTGTCGGCAACACACTTCACTAACCGAAGTTCACCGCTCACTGGTGTCACGTATCAGCTTAAACAGTCTTTGACTGTTACTTGGAGCGCGCCGCTACTTCCATACTCCTTCCGGCTGTCCTTAACCACCCAATCTTCACGGTCGTTCTTTAGGCTTATCGTCAAAATGACGATGCAAGCGACGCAATCCTTATCAGCTTCATGCGGTTATGCAGCTGGCCGTTTTGCTCCATTTAGACTTCAGTAACGACTTGCGAGACTCCAGTGTTTCGTGACTGACGGGCTAGATCTAAGGACCACAGGCAAAATCTGCTGAATCAAATACATAGCCTAACAATTTAAACTGGATACCCAGCTGCCCCGCCACATTGCTGCTCGTCGAAGTTCTTAGTCCTCGGATAGATTTCGGTTCGTAGGCCTGTTGCGAAGCAGCCGAATCAGACAACACGTGATCGAAGCAGCCAATCGGGTTTGTGGCTGCGTCGATGGCCATATCAGCTGCGGTACAATTTCATTCAAAATAACGCCATGGTCCGACTCGAACGTCACGTGGTCCACTATGATCTACACTGTTCTGGACCCAGAACTGGCGCCAAACGGTGAACTTACTGTGACTATAGTCATCTGATCACAAGCACCATGTGGATTAAGAACGCCATGTCGCTGCTGCGACGCGAACTGTGTCCGGAAAACTTCGTTGCTAGATAAGGATAGTTTATTGTCTAACACAGAATTGGAGAAGTCTTCTCCGTGTGTCCTGTTCGGCTGAGCAGTCCCAGACGAACGTCCACCTAAACAGCGACTCCGATGGGCGACGGAATTTTTCCAACTTGTGCATTAAAGTCAACCTTCCACCATACAATCGTCCCAGGCGTTATTGCTCTTCCGAACAAAGTGACGCAGGTTTATCCGTAAAAACTCGTCCTCCTGCATGTTAGTGTCGCCAGTTTGTTGGAGCGTATCTGAAAGATAAAAATAAACCTAAGCTTAACCTGCTCATCCTTTCGACGCGCGACTGAAGGCCCTGCAGTCCTCATGCACACAAGCGACTGTTTGACTTGGGATCTGGGTCTAGAAGGGCTGCTCAGCCTTCTCATTAGGACTAATTCCTACTATCCACATTGACCCACAGCTTGAGCTGTTTCGGCTCCCTGAAGTGCGAGTAAAATATCTTGACGAGACGTTGGCGCAGTTAGTTGAATTACTCTATCTCGAATTCTGAATTCGTGTTTCACTCACGCAAGCGGGACATCATCGAGAAGTGAAGCCTACTGTCAGAGCCAATACCCGCCTGTCGCCAGCCTGCGTTAAAGTGCGCAGCATTGAAAAGAATCAGATTGCAGAGCTGACAAGGCTTGAGAAAATGTGAACTAGCAGACTACTACACTACTTGAATAAAAGAGAGGAACTATGAAGCAAGTAGCATACTTATCACTAACTTGGCACCCGCTCCGATGCAAAGTAACCTCATGGGGAAATGTTCAAAATAGGCAATATTAAAAAGTACATTTGGCCCATACATTTCAGGCCGGCCTCGGGTGTAAGCGCGAGTACCGATAAGACCCCACGAACATAATGGAGGAACAGTCCCTTGATTCTTGTGGGTTTCCCCCGAACGTTGTTTTATACGCCAGTGAATAAACCATCGAATCGAAAGTCGGTTTTCCTCACTCATTTCTAAGTCTGTGGATCATCGTGCATGTTATCGTGCACGCCATAGGAACGTCCAATCCTGATGGTGATGCCGTAACATTTTTGAATGGTACGGAAAGCAGTACTACTATTATGCGAGATGGTAGAAACGCCATCTTGCTTCACTTCGTTTGCACTCTTATGCATTATCCAGTGTGGGATGTCGATAAAGAAGTCTCAAATGAAGTAAGAACTAGGGGTGATACAGGAAACTAAGCCAACGGACATTTCACAGAACGACCTTGAGTTTACAGTAGTTGTAACTTCCTTTTTATTTTATGCCCAGTGCTTCAGCGTGATTGCTGCGTGGAAGGACATGCCCTCCGTAGACTTGAAGCTCACCAAATGTTCACGGGAAAACCGGCAGCCATGACCCTAAAAGAGAGGCAAAACAGGTGTGTTGAGTAGGGAAAGGGGAAATTGCTGTCTTCTATCCGCAAGTTAAGTTGTAAAGACCATTTAGGTGGTAGAGAAGAAAATAGTGGCGTAAAATATTGAATTGTTTCGTGGGTTTTGCCCACGACGGATGAGGAGGATAAATTTACCCATAAACTACCCTAGCTTCGGTCTGGGCAGCCAGGTAATGCAAGACCCACTAAATCTCCACGGCCAGTTAGTGACGTACAGTTATGGTGCCTGGAAGAAGCTGGTTTGTCCGTGGCACCATTTGGGGACGTGTTTTCGTTTTTCGCCATAATCCCCGATGATATCAAAGTCCAGCATATCACACCCAGCCTGGTAATATAGCGTTTTTCATCGTAGTAATTTTAAATGCATATAATGCACGCGAGCGGATTCAGGAAAGAAAGAAACAGGAAAATCGGCGTCACTTGGTGTTATTTTGTCAAAAACATCAGTTTTTGTGGGCACTTAAACGTTTGTTAGTTTTAATACGCACGAGTTCTACGGAAACCACGCGGCGTTCACGCTGCCGACTCCGATTGAGACATACCTCTCAATCAACGTTAGCCCGGAGCAGATCTGCCACTTGCGATGTCGCCATGATATTCGACTTCCTCAAAGGGGGGCGCGTGCATTACTGGTTCGGTATTATTCTTGTGTGTTAACAAGGCTGAACCTCTGGCCGTTGAGGAGTTTCGAGACTTTTCTGCATTTGATCACCGATTTCTCCGAAATACTGCTCGAATCTGATAGTGAGCAATGACAAGGCGCATCGTCATGTATTGGATGCCGATAGTCACCCTCTGAGCTGGATAGTCGCTTCACATAGTTTCCGTTGGCTTGCCTATCTTTTACCTTTTCGTTCACATTTGCATGTACTGAGGAAGGCTGGAAGGAACGACGCGGGTGGCCGGGGTATGAAGGGTCTGACTTTGTTCTTGACTGGTTAGTGCTCTTCGAATCCTCGGTTGAGATGCAATAGGTGAGAGTGGTTGAGAAATATAACTCATTCGAATTTATTGGTGGAATGCTGTGTTGTCTGTTAGAGGTCCCAAGGCCGATAAAAAGCAACACGAAGACAGAAAGAGTATGTCGAAATTGTGTGCGGTGACAACACAAAAGAACTGCTCGTTTCCGATCTCGGTACCTCCCTTTATACATTGCGTTTCGCTCGTCCTTTGGTTTTTGTTTCGTCGGGATCCTGCTTAATCCCATGCCAGTAAATATGTATATACGAATGTGCCCTTGGCTCATTCGGCTGTTTTGTTCCAGACATTACATTCTCTGAATTGCTTGTTCTTTACAAGGCGCAAATGTGTCCCAGCCTTCACTGCTAGTCATATTATGGGCTGATCCCGTTTTTTTCTTCGGTCCATCCTGGACAAATTCAGCAGAGTACCCTCAGATTGTTTGGCAGCCCAAGCCAACGTTTGAGCTCCAGTCAACAGTCCGTCGTGCTTCCTTATCCCCATTCTATCGTTACTACTACGTTTTTCTTCCTCGGTGAATTGCACGTTTTACAAATTAGTTCCATCAACAGGCAGTAATCCTCTCTGCACCATCGGCCTTGATCATTCTTCTCGGCCGAGGTCCGTGAAACATGCATTCCACTACCATGCAGTTACATCCATACGCAATATCAACAGATTTCGTCTCATGTGTTCTCTCATCCATAATGTGCAGTACTGCATATGCATGAGATGTACTTAGATCTTTGGATTATGGGGTTATCTTTTCTGCTGATGAGTATCATGTAAAATCACTCGATCACATCTGAAACCTCTGCTTGTTGATTTGACGAAAATATCAATAGAACTATTAAACTCTTCTTTATTTAGCAATGTCCCTTGTCATTTCTTAGATTTCATTGTGATATTTCCGAACACTGACATTTTTGGCCGTCCTAGACGAATGGATGGTAAAAAAGCCCATCATTCCCCCATCATTTAAGGGTCCGGAGAGCTGTCGTAAATGTCCGCTCGTGCGGTCTAGATGATGATTTGGTTCCCAAACAGTTCGAGAAGAGTTTGCACCTGAACACCTATAGGAAGCGCAGTTACTAGAAGCTTATATATTGTATCGTAACATATACTATATATATATATATGTATATATATGTATATATAGTGGCACCGGTGCTTGGAAACAAAAAGTCGCCGGGAATCCTCAACGCAGATAGGCCGAGTCTCGCGACCGTAAAGAACGCTGCGGACTGTGATATTGTACCCCCTTCCCTTGAAGGAAAAGTTTCGTGACGACGAATTCAAATATAATGGGTGTCTCACGTCTTCCTGGTTGGGGTACGAAGGATCCGCCAACTAGCTGTTTCGGGACATTAGAAGACATTTCAGTCAGTCCGAAACAGTAGCAATTGCGTTGTCATTTCCTATCGAATCAGAACGATTGAAAAAGTGCGTTGTTTCTGTTAGACTGTTTTCTGTATTTTGGCCGCCTGCTTAAGTCCACTCCCGTGATCCTTCCGGATATTCACCCTGTTTATAGGAAAATTTGCCTTTCTGTTTGACACTCAATGATGACGGCGATGATGATGATGACAAGTCGGTGACCCATTGTGACCGTGCGCCAGCTCAAATGCTGCTTATGGTGTTCCGCCCAACAATTCAACCGACGGTCCTTAGGGTGACTCAGACTGCCGTCAGGTTCTTTGGTCACTTGACTTACGCTTGGCTTCCGTGGACCACTATTCCTAGACAGTCTGTAAAGGCTGCGACTATTGCCAGTGGCCGCAGCCTTTTCAATTTCCCTGCATTTTCCTGTCCGCCACTGCTCCTGGTCAGTTGACGTCTCAGGGATCTACGCGTCTCATCGTAAGTTGCATCAGAGGGGCGGATCTGCAAGCATCTAACAAAACAACTGAAGTTAAGGATATCCTTTGTTTCTGGGGCTTATATGACAAGGAGTCTGTGCGGCAGTTGGCGCCGATAAAAGCACTTCCTTGATCTGCTCCCAGTATTGGCTCGGATCTGAGGCATTTTGTTGAGAAGTCAACCGCATCGAAAGTCCCGACTGGAACTGAAGTCGACGATTATCGTCTTGAGTCAGCTGTGCAGGACAAGCGATCGAATCTCCCACTTGAGAAAAGTCTTCCTGAATAGCTAGTTGTGTCCTGGAGGCACGCAAGTCATCACTCCACGTCAAGGTGCAGTCTCATTTTGACGGCGAGCTTAACAGCGAAATGCCAACTCCGGAGCTGTAAGCGGATGAATGGAAACAAGGGCATCTGGGAAACCATGTTACCAAAAGTCTCAGTAGTTATGTTAAAAACTAGAGACAGCAGCAAATTAAAAGGCCAGTAAAAGACTGTTCAAGCTTACACGGGACATCGTTTTTTATCTCGACTTCCAGACTATGGAGCACTTTTCCAATAGCCGTATTTTCCCCCACAAAGACTCAACCGTTGGACTGAATATTTAAAGCGGCAACTTAGCAGGTCGCGGCCTCAATATAGCCTTCCGATAGCGACAATTTTGAGTTCTTAGGTAGTGTTATTTGATCCTCATGGGAATTGGATGTAAAGACGAGCATTCGGCTTTCAGTGCGAGGGTGTACCCTCAGGCTTTTCACAGTCAGGCGAGATCTGCAGGGTAGTGGAGTATTTCCAGACGAACCAGCGGCTGGTTGATTGGTTCATGCGTATTTTCTAGAGACCCTTGTCGGGCCGTTCCAACACTCCAAAGATCAGTGACCCTATTTAGTTAGCGAACTACACTGGCCACATCACAGAACCACTGGCCGACTGTCGTTATATTTTTTGTACAGAACGTTTGCCATGCGAAAACCCATCCATACTCTCGACATTGCCACTGCTTGTCTCCGGCCCCTAATTCAGTCGGTGTGGGCCTGCCTTTTCAACTGTTGTCTACCGAAATCGTGGGCCGTTCCTTGTCCCCAACCCTGGGACGCTCCCGATGACATACAGCTCTTTCCTAAATCCTGCCTCGAACTTAGATTGGACTACATAGTAGCGATCCATACCTTCATTATATCGCAAGTGCTCGGTTGACTTTTCAGCTGACTCGTGTAGGAACGTTCAGTGCAAGGCTTTTAGCGGTCGATAGTCTCTATTTAAGTCTACCTCCACTCCCGAAAACTGGTTCGTGGTATACGGAGGAATACGCGCTAAGAACTTGGAGAGAATAAGCGATGAAATTAATTCCAGCGTAGGACGTCATTTGATTACGAGAAACATCGTAAGGTAGTAGATTTTTTGGTTAGCGGAGGTGAGAGTAGAAAGAACACAAAATCGTTACCTAGTTAAGTGGAGATGGTGGGGCTGATATTGACTAGCGTCAGATAATAGTCAGTTTCTGGACTTGTTACAAGCATCAATAGTTAGCCTAGAGCAGTGCGTCAGGCGTTGCCTGTGTTGATCCAAATAGCGGAACTAAGTTATTGGCATAGGCCACACGTGGTCCGCTTTGAAGCGCCAAAACGGAAGGAACGAAACGAGCACATTAGATTCCGTCGTGAAATCCGTTCAGTTGTATTGTGAAATCACTGTCATCGGCGACAGAGTCGAATTATCATGCTTATGGCCAAAAGAGCTGTCCACATCTAAATGATAATGGAATTCACCCTTAGTCGGTGGTAAAATTATTTAAGTTGAACTGGACTCTGTTGCAACCCAACGCAGTTACTGATGGGATATTTCGATGAAAACAGTCAGTAAGAAACAGCGCAGTGGTCGCTTCAATAGATCGAGTTCAAATAAACCAAACACGTTTACACACACGTATATTTTATGACGTTCGACCCATGCATGTAGTGGAAGGGAAATGCTCTATTGGTATGGTAACCATCCCCGAGAGTGAAAATCGACGTCTATTGCCAATGTGATCGGCGGATCTGGGATTCGAACCTCTGACGTTTTTGGGGTGATAAGTGCATAATCCACTTGACCACAACCGAGCAAAGGTGAGGTCTGTGTTTGAAGCAACATACTATGGCTTGCACACATCAGAACTCACACTCGGTGCGTAAATTTGAGTTTCACTACAATGTGTGAGTATGCACTGACTGGAACAAAACTGTAGGCGGGTTGTTGATTGACCAACCACCCGTGCACGAACTTGCACGTGTGATCATAGTCTGTTTCATTTGCGAATGATTAATATCATTGGACCTACTGTAATTGGCTGACGCATCATATACTTGCGTTGCAAGTCAGTCGACAAGGTCTCGGTCGGTTGAGAACTTAATCAACGGGAATTGCGATGCACAACAAAGAGCGACGACTTGTGTGTGCTTGTGCACGGGTGCGTTTGCTCACACCAGAACGATTTCGAAGTTGCGTATGGTCTTTCTTAAATTGCCAATGTGATAGTATGAACCTGATAATTCTGCTTTAAATCCCGTTCACGAAATTACTGTATCCATCTCTCATTCTTCGGTCTCCGAAACATGTTCTTGTCTGTGTGTGACTTGCATTCGAGAACCGTGTCTGAACCCACATATTGCAGATGTGCTTGTATCTATCGCAGGATTGAAACATACTGACAAGTCAGACAATTCAACGCTGAGAAAGCCGGGGGTGGCATGGTCAATTCCTCCTGGTCAAGCAAGTTTAAACCAGTCTATTCATATTCACCATATGTTATCAAAGCTCAACTGGCCACCAAGAAACCCACCAAGTAGGTCGTGTCCAAAGCCTTCTTCGTACTTACGTTACCTGCAGGAAAGTAATCCATCAGTAGAGGTCGATTGTTGTGCACTAGCGGCCCATGGCCGTGCAAATCAGTGACGGATAGGTGCATCATTATGGGGGTAAAGTTCAACGAACCGTTGAGATTCTGCTCGGTAGCGTAATGGCCAGAGCGTCCAACTCAAAATCGCACGTCCCGGGTTCGCGTCTCAGTTTGAGCGCGGTGGATGTGCATTGCTGATTATTCGTAGTTCTATAATGGCCGGTTGAACGTTTATATCACATGGTGAATTATTCTATTATTGACATTTATTGATTGGTATTGATTCCCTAGCTATTCAATGCAATTCTGAGTTTTCTCGGCATAGGAGCACCATTGTAACGAACATGTATGCAGCCCCATTTCGCACAAAATCAGACGTTTTGTTTTTTACTCTTTTCTGCCTTTTTTGGCCCCATTGCTGAATGATAATCTACAAGTGACCATAGATGATTTTATTCACGTTTCCTTTCCCCCCTCTTGCCATGTTTGATCTAACCAACCAGAGATAGCTCTACTCTAGATAGAATTATTATCAACCATCCCGAGTAATTCTCTCTTGAACTACGTGCTCCAACCTTGTTATGTTGCCGAGTTTGGTTGGTCTGTGCACACACTGAAGCACAAGACACAAATACTCGCGCCGCACAATATCACAGGAGCACACAGCCTGTGGTCTAGTAGGACACAAACACACACAGAGAGGTTGGAGACACGAAAGTCCGGGCTCAAGACTCAAAGCCCGTAGTCGCACAACGAATGGGACAGAACTGCTGCTCCCTTGAATGAGCAGCCACACGGAACAGTAAGCGGTGCGGAATACGAACAGCTATCCCAACCCGCTAGCGGAAGAAAAACGAACACAGGATGCTCCCGTGCGTTTATTGGTGACCCACCAATCCGAGTCAGAATTCCAGTGAGCTCTGTCGTTTATATAGTCTTGTTAGGTGACCTTGATCGATGTGTGGACTAGCCAATCACAGAACGGGCTATTATGCATCTTTTCGTGGACATAAAAATGTTCAACCGCGCAATATTTAAAATAACGTCAATTTCGAAATATTGAGAAAAGGACAGATTCTTTTAGAAAATTAATAGCTGGAATGGAATCTGCGGTTCCAAAAACCTTGGAATGGTCATCGACCATAACAACCCCCTAGCCAGGCATCACAGTCTGTTAATTTTAAAGCCGACAGTTTATCCTCGGACAGCTTTCCGATTTTTCAGACTGTCACCGGGAAAGCATTCTGCTTCTTCAAAAACCTCTTCCATGCAGCTTGGCTTTGAATCACTAAATAATAATGTTAACCTTTTTGTAGAGACTCAATCTGGTTTTGTTATTTGCTGTTCCATAGGAACACTTTTTCTTTGTAACGACCACATTCCCTCATCCACATAAAAAACGTTAGAAGGAAAGGAACACTCGAACAGCTTACGGAATTCGCCAAAAGTTAGATAGGCTTCACCGCTGATCTCAAAGGAAATGAGAACAATCGATTCGCTGCATGCAAGCCGACTCCTGACCAGCGACAACGGACAGCCGTGGCAAGGAGTTAGACTTTTATGGTGAAAGGAAGTGAAAGTAGTAAACTGCACTGCAGAAACAATTTCTCCGGAGCATTTATTTTTCCACTTAATGACTGGATTTTCCGGATGAGGGCACGTATGTAATACCCATTCCCAAGGAAGAATTGTTGAAACTCCTTCGTTCCACCAAAATAACTCCAGGTACAGGTCCTGATAGTATGTGTTTACTAGTAAATTACGGTGCAGCTTTTATCACGGATGTACTTCTCTTCTTAAAATTTCGTTATGGACATGTTCCATTCGCGACTGTTGGAGGCTCGTCATCTATGTTCCCATCCCCCAAGCTAGCAATTCCAATAATCTTGTCAAACGTTTTCGCTCCATTACCTTTACATCCTGCGATCTTGAGCCAATGGTATTTGCCATCCTAAGACGGTTAACTTTTCTTAGTGCTCCCAGCGACCGTTTGAGTCTGGCCATAAACCAAACAGGTCCTCTTTAGATGATGTTGCTTCTCTCGTTCATCATACCACCAAATCCTTGTATGCATCAGCAGGTTCTGTCCGATAAGATTTCGTGGATTTTTAATGCCTTCCTTTCTGTTCTACGGTTCGGCAGCCCCAACCAGCTGCTGGTATTAGATTACTTCAAAAGAACTCAGTGCATAAAACTGGATCAAAAATATTTTGCACCATTGGCAGATAGTTCCGGAATCCCCTTATGTTTCCAACTTACGTTAACAATGTTTCAGAGTTCTGGTCAGATATTCAGATATGCTGTTGATGCTGCTCTCCGCCAATCTACAAATGGAACTGAGGATTTCCGCTACTGTATCAACAACCTGTCTCATTTTCGACTCTTCCGTTCGTTCTGGTTTAAATATTTTTTTTCAAAATGCATAGAATATCTGTTCACTTATTCTTGATCTGCTCGATCACCGGGCCCTTCTTCATTAAGACGGATCCGCTCAATAAGGTAGATTTGGTCAAATACGTAGAAATTACTAGGGATAAAAACTTGATTTGGTCATCGCACATTCTCAGATATTTAAAGACTGCAACACTTTCAGTTGTGAATGATATAATGGTAATAACACAGCGTTGTTGGTAGATGTAATGTGCCAACGTTTAGACTACCGTGGGTAGTCTTTCTCAAGGCAAGTTTTACAATTAAATCTTTCAGGTTGAAAAACACTTTTTGGTTACTAATGTGTTTCTTCCACTCTCCTCTGTTGTTTTCCGGTAATTTTTGCTGATTTGCTGAAGAGAATTCAGAATCCTTCCTCAGGGTTATGTAACTATCTTCTGATCTTTTATATCTTCGAAGTTCAAAATTGCTACCGTGGGAGAGGATAAAGAAGTGACTAGCTCTAAGACTACGAAAATTATCGCTCTAAATGGGGGAAAAATCAGAGCACGAATTTTTGAGATGGTTAGCATTGCTGTCGTCTCTATTGGTTGGTTTAAATTTTGGTCAGGTGACCGGGTCTTCTGAAGCTTTGCAGACGCAATGTAGCGCGTGAAGGAAATTTGGCCTAGTTTTGTTTTTCTAACGTCTTTAGAGAATCGTGATTCCGAAAACAATGATATTATTTGATGCTGAATTGAATTATCGGTTATTGGCCAGAATCAATCAGTCCCAGCTAAATGATTCGAATGTGTAAGGCCCTTGTTGTATGTTGATTGCCTTTGGAGAAGTCATTCATCAAACGGATCGGTCGTCTTGCTCCAACCATCCGTGAGGGTGCCAAACCATTAGCCGATAGGTGATATTAATGTTCATTAAACCGTTGAGGTCTATCGTGAATTCCTAATCGGCCATCATGTTCGCATTAATCATTCATCCTAGTTTCACATTGTGATTCTAGGCCGATCTAGGCGCACCGCTATTGTGTCCTGGAATCTACAGAACAACTGCTGCCGCAGCTTTAGGTTATTAATCGGGCTCTAATAGTACGTGGGTGATCTCTCCCTTCACATACATAAACGTAGTCAAAATTTTTAGCCTCAAATGCCAAGTTCTAGTGCGTGTGCGATATCAAAGTCAATAGCTCTTCTAAGCAATCACGTTACAAAGTATAGCATGGCTTACAGAATTTGGTCCAGAACACACCTGTCTCCATTTTCTGAATATAAGAAGTCGTGCACAATGGTAAAAAAAGGCGGCCTGGGTTGGAATTTTCGTTTTGAAAAGTAAAACGCTGGACTGTAGAAGGCGTCAATGAGTTGAAAGACGTGGTCATAGACACCTGCTTTAGTTAAAAAAACGGGTTTGTTGGCGTCTAACGTGGTGGTAATTTCCGTGTCGGTCGAATTCTGATAGAGAAGCATGGTTAGTGGGATCAATATTAGAGTTTTGAACGCAGTCCTTGTTGAGTAGTCATAAATGAGTGGGTTTTATGCTGCGTAACATCTACGTACGTTTTAACGTTTTGATCAGAAACCTCTACCTAGGATTTAGAGTGAAAAGCCCTCGGAAACCGCAAGGGAAGCAAACCGATTGCCCTGGTCAATGAGTAAATTGCCTCTGGGACCTTTTTGTTTCTTCAGCATGATGACTGACATCCAACTTCGATGTGACCATCGTTTCCCCATTTAATAGTTCCAGATCTAGCGAAACCAATAAGACCTCAGTCCCAATGGGATCGACCGAAGCTGAATTCACATCAACTCATCGGGCTTTGGATGATTTGGAAGTTCATGCCCGAGGATTGGTCTTCCAGATTGATATGTTGATCCGAGCTATTCACAGAAATTTACATCACGTAAGTCCTACTCACCTGTTTATCCCTCGTTATTTATTGCAAATGGTCGGTTTCTTACCCAAACTTGCACCGTTATATCATTTATTTCCTTTTGTTGATGAAATCAGTTATGAAATATATTACATTCTCGAATTAAAATCGAACGCCTCTACTGTTCCACACAAAAGCTGTCTCTGAGTAGCCTTGACATTTTTCAGTTTATGGTGGCTTGGATCAGCTAAAATGCAGTTGACGCGGGTACCCCAGAAAACTTACAATGAAAAGTGAAAAAGTCAAAACAGAGGAATCAAGCTGAATTTCCCATTCTGCTCGCTCGCTATGGGGTCTGCCTGTGGGTTGGATTGAAGAAACACCCCAGAAACAAGTCGGTTTTCGTCCTGTTTGGGGTCATATTGACCACGGCCATAGGCCTTGGGACATAGATACATGTGTCGAAAACCCACGATTTCTG
>LUCM01008858.1:0-16069 GCA_008360955.1 Fasciolopsis buskii | reverse complement strand
CATTTGACTCTGGTTCTCCTTCTTTTCCAAGGCCACCTTCATCTCTAGACCAGGCCGAAATTTATGAACTCAAAATTGCTCGAAACAAACCTTATGTATTAGTATTACGATCGCAAAATTCCCATCCATTGTCGCCACTTTCCCTTCTTAACGGTCTGTGCCTCCAGAATTTTTGAGTTTTATACTGCTTTCTTTGATATCCAGTCTAGTTTTCGCTCATCTCTATTCCGTTATCGCATCCATTCTGATCCTCATTTCCACCATATATCTCTCTTGTTTATCGAGTACCCCGGCCAACAAGCGGCGATAGCCAGTGCCCTCCAGCCATATTTTGCGCCCGCGATGAGCCCCTTTGCTGCATTCAAAGAAATATAACTCGCAGTGCAGGACTGGAAATCAGCCACAGAAAAATCTTTGCAAACCATTACCTAGCTTTGAGTTAAAGCCCCCTGCTCGGGAAACCACATTGCCTGTTATGATCTTGTGAGCGAAACCAAATTGCATTGCATGTTTGGTTTCCGTGTCTTCACTCTGCCTTCTTGGCCCAATTTTGGTTTTATCTTGCCCATGACTCTCATATGTCGAGAAATGTATAAAAACAAACAAACCTTCCAAATTACCAAAGGTCGCTCTTACCCCCTGTCACTTCGATTTATATTGTCCGTATTTCCTGTGCATCATCCATATAGAGAATTGATCTTGCCTTGCGCACGCATCTCGCAAATGGAGAAATATACATTATCATTATCATTTGATGCTGGCGAAATCCCGTTTAAGTAGTCCGTAACACCGA
Organism: Fasciolopsis buskii; assembly: GCA_008360955.1. Taxonomy (NCBI): domain Eukaryota; kingdom Metazoa; phylum Platyhelminthes; class Trematoda; order Plagiorchiida; family Fasciolidae; genus Fasciolopsis; species Fasciolopsis buskii. Next base: position 15,276 of record LUCM01008858.1, on the reverse strand, counting down.
AATTTTAGGCCAATTCAGTTACTTTGCGGCATAGTCATGGTAACAGGTCTCGATGATTCCAGATTAGAAGTTTGAAAACTATCAGTTACTCTAATAAAAGCACGGATGAAATTAATTTGTAGTAAGAGGAAACGTGCCTGTAAGATGACACGTCTTCTGCTGTGCGATGGCATTAGGCGATTAACGGCAGGATTGTTGGGTCGCAGAATAAACGAAAGGTGGGATAAAGATTTACATGAATGCCTCGAAATACGGGTTCTATAATTCCCTTTTGTTGCACTGCTGTCAGTGTGAAACGGGCAAAAGCAGTCCAAATGGAATCCGACAGAGACTCTGTGGTTTCCTGAATGCCACTGGCCACATGTTACTCCGTAATTATTAACTCTGTAATAGACAAACGATTAGATGCAATGAAATAACACACTCCGCAATGGCACATCTTCAGTTACCAACAGCATCTCGCTGTGCATCTCTGGTTCTGCAAGTGTCTGAGAATGAGATTTTATACTTACTGCAACTTCCTTCCCCCGGTATTGATATTTCCAGAACAACGGAACCCTGGGATGCACCTGACGGTGAACCCGCAACAACAACGTTGGCCAGCACTTCAGCATTGCGGGGGCTCAAAGTTATGTTAGCGACTGCCATCCATAGATGAATTTTCGGAAGGAAGCCCGGTACACCTACCGGGCTAGCCCAGCGTTGGACATATAACTCGGTACTGCCACAGCGCAGCCTCCCCACAAACAGCAAGCTTCGCGGCATTGATCTTTATTTTTTTCCATGATATCTCTGCCATATCATGAGGTCATGCATGACTGAAAAGCGCATTTACTCCTTTGACTGTAAGTAATATTGGGGCTGCTATAGACGGTCCAGTGCGGCGTACGCGTTAGCATGGAAACCATTATACAATTACTTATGAAATTCTTTGCGAAAATGCTGTTGACGCAAACAGGACATCACGGAATCGTTCAGTTTCTTGGCTTTTTCAACTGACAAAAAAGAACTCAGTTTCGAGCTACTTGTGAGGCAGAATAGAACGGTCACTGAGACGCACTAATTTTGACCTCAGTGAGGATTACCTTGGGATGACACTACCTGCTGGGGCAATTAAAAGACGGGCGCCTTCATTGTGATAGCCCTCTTAGTGTAGTATGTTTCTTGATGTCCAAGAGGCATTCGCAAGGCAAGGCCACATTTAAACAAGGAAGGCACAGTGGAGACACGAAGGACAAAAATCAGACATGATGGCGTAACATGTCTGTGCTATCATGAACGTAACCTGCAATGCGATAGGCTGGGCATAAGTTTCGAGCTTTTAAATCAAAGTTAGATAATCCTTTACCAAAACGTCTTTGGGCGCACTGCGAATCAATCCATGTTTAGATGCATCCAAGGTGAAAATCGCCGGAGCGAAATCGGGTTGGGATGCAATGGTGGCTGTTGCCATCGGGCCGGGTTCAACAAAAAGTAAGAAGGCCATGTGGTGAAGATGAATACCAATATGGATGTGATAACGGGATGGAGATGAATCAAAACCGTACTGGTTATCATATGAGGTGGATGGAGCGTTGTAAGTAACAAATTTAAGATTCGACATAATGCTGAAAATGAAACAGCGGGAAGCTTTCAAGGTTGAATGAAACAATTTACGAGACAAATTTATATGAAGAATTGTGGGCGGAGAGACACTGGAACCTACAAGAATGGACACCGGGCTCACGCGGCTAGGAACGTACTGTGATGTGTGACGGGAAGAAAGAGAGTTCGAGTGAGAAGTAAAATGAATCACATAATACACCTGTGTTGTCTTCCTTTGCTATCTGAGATTTTGGTGTTCTGTGGCCATAGGGGATCTGGAGTTTCGGGGGTTGTGCGGCATTTCAGTCGGGTTAGTAGCAGTGTTTTGGTCAGTCATAATGATTCATCTGAGATGAGGTACCCGGGGTGGCAATTGTGGTGGCTTGGATTGTATTTGGGTTAAGTGGTCCGGTATTGGAGCATCAGATCCGGATAGTGGCTTTTTACCACGGATAAGCAACCAAAATAAAGGATGGAGTAGAGCCATCGACAAGAATTTGCGTTGGCGAGCCTGGAGAAGAGCCGGAGACTGAAGCGGTAGGCAAGAACTTGTTCCGGCTGGTTTTAAGAATATACAAAAATGAAAACAGCAGAAGTCATTTTCTTACAAAGATTACAAGGTCCAGACGACCGCCTTAAAATACGCAGGGGGAGTGTTTCGGTGACGGATTGTTTGCAACAAACTTAACGCCTGCTTGTTCCCTTTAGGGTGTATTGTTCAGTCAGTCCTAGGCTGTACGGTCTTTATCTGTAGCGCGTTGCTCCTTCATCTTTTGACATCTTCGCAGATGCAGATTACAGTGGCCTGATATGACGTCTGGTACGGGGGTTAGAAAGCAAATTTACTGTTTGCTGTGGTCTACGGGCCTAAGATACATGCTACAGGGATATGGCTATAACTCCTTATGTGATCTACCACCGATTTTTGCCAACTCTAATTGCCAGGAAAAGACAGCTGAATGGAGTACGGATTGTAGCGTGGGCTGGATGCTGGAAAAAGATTTGCCACTTAAAGTTATAAAGAGGAGGAAAGGACGAAGAAGGAGAATATTATGATCAGTAATTTGTGTTTGACCAGGACGAGAGCGAAGCGTACCACTTAATAGTTTCAGAGGGCGTGCATGAATAATTTGGAACGAAGAAGAGCGGCAGTTGTCATAGACGTCAGCATACGTAACACCTGTGCTGTTCGGAGGACAGGGGTATGTTGAAAAACAAATGGGTGGGTGATGAAGCATAAGTCCGATACGCTACTTCCCCAGACCGTCCAACGAAGCAGCCAGATGCTCATCCACCGAACCAGGGAGGTGTTGGGTCTTCCATTTTGCAAGGACAGGTCTGGGCTGATGGCATATATATCCATTGTGGAAGGTGACCCATTCCTTCACTGCCTGAATGTGCTTTGGTTGCCGGGCTCAATCTGATCCGGCCGAGACTTTTCCATTTTTTCCTAACAGAGAAACGGTTGAGCCAATTTAGGTACTCCCCATGGTTCCTCCAACTGACCTTACTTTTTCGCGTTGTTTTTTGCAACTTCTGGGGGTGGTCTGCTTTCACCACGTTCGGAGACTCTGAAGCAAACCTGCCACAGTCATTTGGGTCTCCGCAAGAGAAACTAAAGTAGGGATAAGCAAGCACACGGAGGATGGTAGTTTATGCCGTAAAGCACATACCTGTACGTATGGCTCCGTCATCGTCAAGGTTGTGTCTTGTTTTTATTACGAGTGCTGCTTGAAACTTGCTAATGTGGAATGGTGTGTTGCATAAGCGAATCACATCGTCTGTGTGACGTGGACAGAGTTTTTTATATGAAACTAGTGTGGATACTTGAGGGGAAAGAGTCTATCTGATTCGAGTTAGCAGGTTGCTGGGAATCAAAATGAGTAGGTAGGAAGAGTAAAGTGTTCTGTGGTGGAACATCTGCGAAAAAATGAACTAGTTTCGGCAAGATTCAGCAAAAGGGAAGGATCCTTTATGTTGCTGGAGCAAATAAACGACAGAGGAGTCTATGAGGAAGGGAATAATAGGTGAGCAGATCAACATAAGGGGGCTTATCATGGTTATAGTCGCCATAGAATTCAGCATCCTTGTGCTATCACGGACCCTAATATTATTACGTGTTGCTGGCTGAGATGGAGACTTTACTTCAGTAACTGCTAAAATCGTAAACCCACTTCGTACACCCGAGTTTCCGAGAGGTATGGGTCGTATATACGAATGATATTTGGAATAGCCAGCAGTTTGTGGACTTCGTTTTAAAGGCGATGCTAGACGATGACAGGAGACGCAACTGTTGGGGCAATGAATTCCACAAGGAGGAATATTTCGCAATAAAAGCTCGCTCTATTGCTTGTTCTAGCCATTTCAGTTGTGACGACCACCTTAATGTTTCCAAGGGAGTACGGGGATTGATTTCTGAACTGAGGGTCTAAAATTCAACTATTTCCATTGGTGAGACTGTTGAAGAATACTAAGTTTGCTTTTGCACGCTCGAAACACAGGTTCGAGATTCGACATTGAACATCAGTCCTCTTAAACTAGGTTTGACAAAATGCCTGCTAGCCGCTCCATAAATGCCCACTGAATGTTTCTGATTACAAGTCTGTCGCACTATCTCATGTTCAAGCAGGTTAGGGTACAACACTCTAGAATGGGTCTGACTTGTAGTTGAAGGGGTTTAATTTACTCTCTTTCAACTCAAAAGTCCTATGTATCGACCCAACTATTTCTTTTACTTTCACAGCTTGAGTGAGTGCGTGCTCCGAAAAGTTGAAGCTACAGGAGCAGTTTAAACCCAAGTCACGAACCTTGCTGCTAATGGGAATGATTTGACTACCGACTTTAAAGCTCACTACGGGTAGGGTGCGCTTGTATCACAGGGCGCAGCTTTCTTCGGCTGAGAACTACATCGTTCATTTTTTGCTTAAGTGTTTGGAGGTATTAGGTATTGGTTAATTTCGGTAACAATAGAGCTTGGAGCCTCCGGCTGAAAGTTGTAAACGATTTTCATGTCATCGGGAAATGAGAAAAAAATGGTCTCAGACAACGTTAAAGACATCGTTTATGCACAAAAGCAGCAGAAGGCATAGTACACTGCCTTAAACTACACCATTGGTTACTGGTCTTGGGTAAGGTGGGAAACCGTTTACATTCGCTACTTGATTTTTGGATGAAAGATATGACCGTAAAGGTTCGTTGATCCCATAGGATTTGATCTTGTTTATCAGCCTACGGTGGGATACATTGTGAAAAGGTTTTGTCATATCCAAATAAACTCCTATCACTGACTTTTTGGCGTTGTTAGCCGTTGTAATTTTATCTAGTCAATCAGTCATACACGTGGCGCAAAATTTCTCTTGGCGAAAACCTTGATGACTGGTATTGATAAGCTTGTGGTCACTAAGGTATGCGGTGAACTGCCTCTCAGTCAAGCGCTCCATGGTGCTAGAGGCAATCGGGATATGGCTGATCAGTCTATGGCTGGCTGAGGTCAAGTCGTGTGCCTTTCTTATGTATGGGGACTACGACAGACGTTTTCCATTCAGAGGTTGAGGTACCGCAATTGACAGGTAGGTTGAATATGCTTATCAGCAATGCCGAAATATCTTCTCCACCTAGTGTAAAGGTGGCTGGAGGTAACCAGTCTGGTCCAGGGTGATAGTTGACCTTTCTTTTTTCCGCCGAACGAAGCTATCTCTTTCGGTAAGAAAGAAACTGTCGAGAATATTTCCGAGATCAAGCATCATAGACACGGGGTTGGAAGATTGCTATCAGTGGTTAGGGATGAGACAGAATCTTCCAAATGCCTCAGCGATTTCTTGAGGGCTGTCGAGATAAGTGTTATTGCAGGCGAGGTAATGCACAGAAGCAAAGAAAAAACGCAGAAATTACCAAACTTCATTGCAACATCCCTCCATGCTGAAATTCGCCAGACAGCCAATCAGACGAAGCACTTACAAAGCAACACTTGATGTCACAAGTCGGGATAAAACTCATGGATATCAACGATGGGTGACCAATATGGCGGCGTGTACAGCGAATGAAGAACGGATTGTCCTAAAGCAGATCTCGTACTACGTTTGCATGCCCTTAACCTTTGTGACCACTCGTGCCTCACCCTTACTCGGCTGCGTACGATTGCAATACTGGCAACCCTGACAATTGACCCATACAAGGAAAAGACAGCCGGAAGCGGTAGCAGGTTGAGCACATTTAGACAGAAGCGTGCGAGCAGTGGGTGCGTGTGCAACGCAAAAGTGGCGACCGCGCTTGGCGGTCAACGTTCGGTTAAACAAGCTATCTGGAGGAACAATTCCATGTTCGGCCACAAGACGCCGGCCCACGTAAACACGTAGACCACATAGTGGAACATTTAAATGAAAATAAATATCTAGCAAGATTTGAAATATGTAATATCGATCTAGTTTTTCGGGACAGCCTGTCATTTTCATACACGACTATAGCTTATTACTGTGCTTATCTCTTGCCCGGTCGTTACTGGCCGCAGACAGTTGGCACGGTGCTACTTGGATAGATATAAAGAGTGTGTGAGTATTGGGGCAAAATCCTGGATGCTTGAAACTCGCATTCTGCCTACTATGAAGCGATCATCAACATGAACATCTCTTTTCCCACTCATCGTCTGAGCATATGGCTAAAAGGAAGACAATGTATTCTTATGTAGGGCCTTGCAGTAGACTTGCTTGCGACAAGTGTTGCTAGGAAAGCTGCATCTGTAGCTCAAAACTCTGAAAGAAATACTAGAAGTGTACGGTGAAACAAACGTGTCAAGTGCCCGCATTTCGGGGTCCCCAGTTGAGGACCCTGGAAAAAGCCATAGCCATTGAAAGTCCCCAAGGCTTGTGAACACCAGTACTTGACAGTGGCCAGCTCAATGACGTCAATTTTTCCTTCAACTGCATCGGATGTGTGAGTTCCCATGGCTAGGCCAAAAAAGAAAGCCTTGAAAAAACTCCACTCAGAGGATAGACCCACTCAGAGTTACTCGGCTCGAAACAACCAACAGACATCCAAAATGAACAAAACAGGGAATTATTTTAGGATCCGCTCGACAACATTCTTAGGGAATTGACACGGTCAAAACCAGGGGAGAACGGAAACCCACATCCAATGAAATGGAAGCATCTTTAACGGAGAACGACAGTTTGGAAGCAACCCTTAAGGCGTCTTCTTCATTTTTAAAAGAAAACCCATCCGGTTTATATAACAAATCAAGTGATTACTTTTGTAAAATTGACCTTCGTTCTTTATGAAAACTACATTTTGCTTGATTCAAAGTTTTTTTTCATGCTTACTTTTGGATCCCAAATGAAATTCGGGCATGGCTCTTCACAGCGGAAGTAGCTCTCGTTTTGAGGCTTCGTGGTTGCATATTTAAGATTCGCTTCTTCTTGGTTATTGATCAGCTTCCGCTACGCAACGCTAAAACGCTGCTTACAACACTGAAATTAGTGAATTGGGAACCAAAGAAGACTCAAAATGCCCAAGAAAGAATTGCAAGTGCGGCATGACCAAAATTACCCTGGCGAGCATCTGGTGAATTCATGGGTGGTTTTTATTCCTTTAAATCTTTTTTTGATATAAATACCAGGTCATGTTGTAGTGACGTTGATTGAAAGAACTTAGACTTATATAAGCTCTGGATCTCGGGATTCTAGAGATAGCCAGTTGCAGCTAGAAAGCGAACAGACAGAGCACCCAAATAGCCCGTTGCCTAACGTTAAGTCCGTTAAGGTCTCGGCAAGAGATGGGCGAATAAATAAGCATTTGATATGCATGAAAATGATACTTTGCCTCTTGAAAACAGTTCCTAATAACTTATCTGTAATTTTAATAGATGAGTACTTTAATTTACTCTATCGAGTCTGGGGTCCATTTGTTTAAGTGGCCGGTTTCTCTCTGAACGCCGCCATCTTGGCTAACCGTTTTCTTGTCGGTGAGTTGCGTTCTGGTTTGCAGCACCAGGTGATGCTGCGCAATTTCTTCGTAATTAGACTAGTTATCCGTGACAGATGATCGTTTGGACTGATTTAAGAAGAATCTGTATTTTTCTGTTTCCCTGTAACTAACAGTGCTGTCCTTATGAAATAGCCTTTGTTTATAAATCTGAACAGATTATTGTCTCTGAGGTCACGAACAGTGAACTACAGTAACCCTTTTAATTTACGTGACAGTGGACTTCATATTGGGCTCATATTTGGTATTTGAAACCGAAAGAAACTACGCGTTTTGATAGTTTCACATTTGCATCAACGGTCTTTCACAATGGATAAAATAGGTGATTAAAAATGTTTACCACGGTATCGCATATAGCGCACCTGGCCATGTATAACAGACTCATTTATATCTATAACTGATTAAGTAGACCTACATTTTCGTCATGCGCGACATTACGAGATGGCAGAGATATCGTGCAAAAAAGAAAGCCGTCAGTCCCCTACGCTGTGCTGTTTGTGGGAAGGCTACTCTGTGGGAGCATCGCGTCAGATGTCCGAAGTTAGACAAGCCAAGTGAGCAAACTGCACCTCGTTGTAAAATGTAATTCGGGAGTGTCAGTCGCTAGCATTCCTTCGAGCTCCCTCGATGCTGACGAGATGGCGAAAGTGATTGACTCAGCTTCACCATCACCCAGCCCCGAATGTTTCACCATTCTAGACATGCCATTGCTGAGACAAGAAAATTTACGTAAACAAAAATTTCATTCTGAGACGACTGTAGTACCTGCGCTTTATATTGAGACGCGGATAGCGACTGAAGCTGTGCCGTTTCAGGGTATGTAACCCCATTGCATCTTATCGTGTTCCCCGTTACAGAAAAACAATTACGGAGTACCATGTGGACGGTGACAGTCAGCAGAGCACTGGTTCTTTGCTGAATTTCCTTCGAACTGCTTCCATCTGTTTTGGACTGACAACGGTGTAGCAAAGGATGCGTTTTGAGGCCATACAATCCCACGTGTGGAACATTTGTCGTGATCCTATGACGTTGCTTTGAACGCCTAAAACAAGCCCGATTGTGGAGCTGTCCAATGAACAGTCTATTCATAGTATCATGAAAGGCAGTATTCAATGGCAGTCTTTTAAGACGGATCCACTAACGTACGTCGTGACAATACGACCAAATTTTGACGGCACGACGGCTAGCCGTTCATCAAATGTGCAGCTGCGGCCCATACTTGGAAGGGTCACGGATCCATGGTGCACACCGGTGTTCACCGTCAGGCTCTTTTGCGGCAAAGGAAAACTGTCATCAGTTTCGGACTTTCTTAGCGATTGCATATCTGAACTGAATATGATACTAAGGAATACCATAGAAATTGGCACCAAATCTGTGCGGTGCACTCGCTCTTCCGTGGTCCATGGTACCCTCGCACGGGCTTTCGTCCGGCAAGTGAAGGAGCGGACGGGTTACTTCGGCTGTGATCATTGCATTCAACGTGGCTTTTACGGTGGTGAGCCTATTACTTTTCCCTACGTTAAATGCAAAACTCGCGATGTCAATTTATTTTAGTCCCAGAGGAACCCTAAACATCATACTAGCCTCTGTCCTTTGTCTCCCTACCCACAGACACGATGTCCACGTTTACGTTAGATGCATCTCACATGATTATATGTCCTGAACAAGCTGCTTGTACTGTGGTTACATGGCCCTGTCACAAATCACTATCATTTACGTCGGCCAGACGTAGAAACTTTTGGTTATTGTATTCTTGCTTGAAGGAACAGCACACCCTGTGATATTCAACAGTTGTGTCGACATGTTCATGACGTGTACTGCTGAAAATCCACGGAAATTCGCATGTCAGATCCATATGTTTGAAGAGATTACCCCTTAAACATGTGCACGAATATTTCATGTTGTTATCGCTGTCCATCTCTATTGTGTATTGCCCTTAATTATATAAAACAAGCAGTACATTCGCAGCATTACTTCTGCGATGCTTTGTGCGAAAGTTTGCTTAGCTTTGTGGCTCCTCTAATATGGTTTACTCTGTACATGCTAAAATTAATCTTCCAGAGGATTTCTTACACCAGGGTGATTTGGAATGCTTTTCTTGCTGCCCTTAAAAGCCCGTGATGCTATTTTGGAAATTCGGCATCCGGGGACCTAAACCTCCCGCTCAGCAGCTCTATCGCCACATTTGCGATTCTCTTACGCTGGATTATGTATCCACTGATACCATTTGTGATGATGTGGGTGGGCCACAGAGGCGTCTCCTTGGTTGCGGACAACCGTTCATCATCGAAAACACGGTGTTAACCGATGCTCCTTGTAACCAAGTTGCCATTGTTGCGGGAAAGCCAGCATCCATAGTGGGGTTCGAAACGGACGCGGTACACTTGAAGTATTTAACGGAACCGGCTGACTTTCTGTTAATACTTTGCGCTGCAGCCCCTTTAATATATTTCATATAGGCGGTTTGCAAGCTGACATTTGTCAGGTGGGCGTAAATCGTATTCAGTGTAAACGTTTTTCTTTGTCTGTACTTGATGTAAGTGTTATTATCCCCATAATACACACAAGCATCGATTTGTTATCTTTTAGTTGATAAACATTGGCTGCGATTGCTGGCCTTCACTGTTTCACTAATGAACTGGTAAAATTTCAGATGTACCTCTTCCTTATGTTCACCGTGGACGACACTGTTGCTGTCGAACACAGAAACTAGTTAACGGAGAATCGGCTAGTTAATTGGCGGAATTCGAAACCATTCGCTACTTATCAACCAATTATGTTGAACGGCGACAACCTACCTGATTCCATACCATCATATGAGTTCATGGAAGTATGCCAATGCGGTAGGAACAGTGTCATTATGTGCCTCATCAAACAACCTGATGGAACCAGTGAACTTCCAAAAACAGCTCTTGTCGCAGTCCGGGTGAAAAACAACTTATGATGATCAGGGGCTCTGGAGCCCCTTTCGCAAAGGTATCCTACCCGAACGAGGTATGTCATCGGTTCTCCTAGTGTACTTTCAGAGTCCCTGTTCAGTAATCATCTGAAGACAGTTCAGAGGAAGGTCCTTCGGCTCAGAAGCCCCCAGCGGAGTCTCGTGAAAGGTCCCCAAAATCCCTCGAGGTAAACTTTACCACCGATCTTATTACTTCCATGTGCGTATACGAATCTCATCTCATTGTTCGTTTAGTCCACCCGCGGACATTTTTAACTGCAACCGGCTGTTACCAATTAACAACAGAGGCCATGTCAACTTCCAGGCACTTTTCATCTCATCATAACTTGATTATCACTGTGCTTTCATTGAAGTTTTCGCGAGTGTTAGAAAGTCTATCCCAGAAGCATCCGGACCTATTACTATGGTCGTGCTAAAAAGTAATAGAACTGGCCTAACCTATGGATTTTGCAGACGATGCAGACAGGATTTGATCAAGAATAAGTGACTCCAGGGTCAACCAGGCGCGCATCATTCGCCTCCGGGATTTACTGCATATGGCTGATGAAGTTAGTCGGTACCAGCCAACCACAGCATTAGACCAAGATGGACTGGCCAAGATGCGAGGAGAGTTAAGAGTAATGGGCAACTTCAAGGCGGCAGTAATTCATCCGTGGTTTTCATTAAAATTCCAGGTCCATGCACTGAAGCGTTGTGAGGAAAGTGACGTAGGCACCATGGTGCGCAGAAAGTTGACCGACACCACTGGTGAACCTCTGGCTTTGAAATGTAACTGGCTCGGTAGTGGTAGAAAAACGGCTGTTTCCACCCACACATTTATTGGAGCCATAATTGATAAACCGATTCGGTAACTTCCACTTGCTGTCTAAAAGATGCTCTGAAATCAATGGCTGTATTCTAGGAAGAATCTGTCCTGGATGTTGAAAGAATAATCAAACACTGGTTAACAGATGCGCGAGGCCAAGGTTACTGTAGGATAGCACGCAAGTACGCTTGTTACCACGTATTGTTTTCTTTGAATTCAAATTACGTGCATGTTGCTTTTCTTGGTATGTAATTGCTTTCGAATTGTCGCTTCTGAATCAGAAGCGCTTTCATCGCCTACATAAACAATCCACACCATAAAATCTGTTTAAAATAACCGTTTCAACCGACGGCGTTTCCCATCATGTTTGCCACATCTCGGAGAGAAACCGTTTGAAAATACTTAGCGTACTGAAAACCAGGCATAACCTTTTTCTATCGCAAAAACTATTTTTGTACGCCTTCGCGTTTTGTTCTCGGCTTTTCGATGCAATTATGCTACGATGGATTCGTTGTGAATGGCTGCACAGGAATATATCGAGCTTTTGGACTTGTCGCAGAAAAAGTTCCGCAGAATGCGAGCTGTTTACGTGGAAATGCTCAGCAGTTAACTGCAAGCGATGGCAATGTGTGCCTCTGAGGGTGAGGAGCGTTAAACATTTTCATTATTTCTTTGTATTTTTTGTTTCTTTTTGGTTTGATTATGATCTCCGTTCGACGCCAAAATCGAAGGGAAGTATTGTCGTTGCTAAACTGCTTAGATTCTAAATATGGACTGGGAGCACGCATTACTGAACCTCAAACATCTAACCCATCCAAAAGAGGCACTCATACTGGTTGGTTGGCAGCTGTTAAATGCACCGTGTCCGCCAGGATAATCACCCCGCTACTGTTGAGTGACAATATCCGCTCCCGGGTTACGAATTTCAGATCTGTCCCTCGCAATTCAATCACCGATACATGTTTACACGTGTGTTATCTACATATGAGTCGTGGCCGAACCCAGAAATCGCTGATTCACTTGTGTCGAAAGACAGCGTAAGATCCCGTCGGCAGGATAGACTTTCGAATCAGAAGCAGTGTTGCAACATGCATAAACTCCTTCTGGTCTGACAAGTTGTACGTACTGGTTAGGCGGACTCGACTGCCTTGTAACGCTGCGTCATCCTAGGGTTTGTCTCCATACCAGTACAATCGTAATGAACCTATATGCTGCTCCTTTGTAGATCGCAATGTAATTTCACATTTGTTGATTTTTTAGCTTTTATTGCTCTTCTTGAGGATGGGCTGTACATCATTATACGTGACTTCAATCGTTCATCAACCCCATCACTGACTGTGATTGTTTTGACTAACCTGTGCATTTCTTCCACCAGAGGTAGTTCCACTTCAAATAGAGTTATTAACAGTCACTCTGACTTTCTTCTCCTGAAACTGCCTGCTTCAATTTCACGTAGTGAGCAATGTCTGCCTCTGTTAAGGCCCGAGGCACATTTGAGGTCGAACTTTCATTTCTTCAGGCGAACAAAACCAAATGCAAGTTTGCTTCCGTGAGGTTTCACAAAATAACCTGATTTTCATTCAGAAATCCCTCTTGCTCGAAGTCTCCCTGCTTTACTTTCGAGCCAATGCCAAAATTTTCACGGAGGCGGCTAACTCAGCGTTTGGTATTTGCAGTCCCTTAGAAACATTATTCTCGGCAAATGGCAGTATCCCCACTCATAACCTAAAGTACACAAGATGACGAAAGAAGCATTTCTACAAGTCCCGCAAGAACTCATGCCTGCGTTATACTTCCAACTTAATAAATGCTTAAATCAAACGCATTGTATTTAAATTTGCCGTCCAAATCCATAGTGGTAACAACAATTGATTCCTTTAGCAATGCATTGTGCGGGAAGAAACTGAAACGTGCAAAATTTTCTGCAGATGTAAACTGCGTCAATCATGAGTTCATCCACCATTTAACTTATGGCCCAGTCATATTTGGACAAGGTGACTTCATGACAGTTACAAGTGTGTACTAAGAAAGAGATGCTCTACCGTTTCCAAACCACTAAATTTACCACAAGGGTTAGTACCGGCAGTCTACCTTCAGCTCTTTCAAGACATGGTGATGTGGCTCTGAAGAAAGCATGTACTTCTCCGGGTAACTAATCATTAGGCTAACCTTTTATTTCGGAGTGCTGGAGACCCCTCACTAATATTCCCATCCCGAAATCTGACGACTCCACTATTTTGGCAAAACGTTTTTGCTCCATTGCCTTAATAACTTCTGGTCTCAAACTGATGCAGCATACTATACTTAAGCACTGACGTTCGTCCATGTATCCTCCTGTCGTCTTTTCAGTTTGCCTTTAACTCTAACAGGCCCACCTTGGACGCTTTCGCCACTATAGCACACCACATTTGTAGGCCTTTAAATGTATCAAAGAAATCCGCGCATTGCGTCCTCTGCACTATTCGGCGGCATTTGGTTTGGGCCCACGGTCTCTTCAACTTCACGAACTGGAAATATGTGGTTGTCCCAGGCCTTTATTAGCATGGTTATCTCTTCACTGTAATAACCTAACCCAGTGCACATGGATGGACAGCGAAACTTCTGAAAATGTCGATGAACAACTGAGGATTGCTTCAAGGTGCTATTCTTTTGCAGTATCTACTTATCAACCCGCGCCCTCTATCATCTAATCAAGTATGCTGATGATGTTACCCTCTCTCAAGCCGTTTCGAACAACAATGATTTTCAAATTTTTAACAACCTATCCTCCGTTTACGATTTCTGCGCAATTTGGTTCAAATCTCAGCATGTCTGAATGTTTCGAATATCTGTTCTCTCTCTCGGTCAGCTTACCCATCCGAAACCTTCTTCACCAACTCGAAAACACTTACCAGAGTCGATTTTGTGGAATATTTATGGGTTTTCTATTGATAAAAATCTGATGTGGGCTTATCACATTTCTACCGGTGTAAAGAATCTCCGATGGTTGTCGTTTCAAATAAGGAAGCTTCTACACCATAAGTTGAAACAAGGCAACATCTCCCGATTTGGGTACTAACGTGTTTTTCCAACCCTCTGCTGTTCTGCTATTTTTCCAGATTTTCCTAGAAAAGACCTCATAGTTCTTCGCCGGGCCTATCAGTTATTAGCCATGCGTCCTTCATACCACTAAATGAATCGCCTCTCAACGTATGTGATCAGCATTTATCAGCATATAAGCATTTTGTTCACAAAAATCTTTCAGATCCCAGGCGTCCTCTGCACAACGATCTTTCAAAGTGCCGCTCTCATAATTCAACACGACCTGCTTTCAGTTCCATACCTTATAGAATCAATATCTATGGGAGCTCCACTGTGCCATATATAGAGCGCAATTTGACAAACAGAAGTCGTGTGTTAGCCGGATGCCTGAGCAACCGATCACAATGTGCTTTGACTAATCCTCGATAACCTATTTTCACATTTACAAGGTAAAGAGTGCAAATTTTATTTATAACCCAATGTTGCTTTACTGAAATGCGACATTATTTTGTGTACGCAAAAGTATATGCGATACATTGCAATTCAGTTTGCTTCCTGCGGAATCTCGTTCGTGTACGTATGTGCAAAATACCCTGATTACAACAGTGCCTGGTAGTTTTTCAGACTCGCGTTTCAGCTTGTCCATCAAATGCATTGATTTCTCAAATTCAGCTGTCTAATGTTGGCTTTTTTAACACAAATATAGATGAGGTATGTTGAAGTTCCAAATATGCAGTCAATGGTAGTAGGGCCGAGGAACCTATGGGAAATTGATTTGTGTGTAAAAGGGCCACCATTGTAATAGGAAATTTTCTGCGTCTCTAAGTGATAACCCCTGTTGTTCATTAGTACCATTTAGGCTTCGCGGTCGCACATTGGTTTGTTGAATCCAAGTTAACGAGGCATTTTATTGTCTTATGGACATCATGCT
>LUCM01008855.1:0-20227 GCA_008360955.1 Fasciolopsis buskii | reverse complement strand
TTTCGAGTTTTATACTGCCTTTTTTGATATCCAGTCTGGTTTTCGCTCATCTCCATTCCGTTATCGCATCCATACTGATCCTCATCTCCACCATGTAACTCTCTTGACAATCGAGTGTCCCGGCCAACAGGCAGCGACAGCCATTGCCATCCAGCCATAATTTGCGCCCGCGATACGCACCTTTGCTGCATTCAAACATAGTATTACTCGCAGTGCAGGACTGGAAATCAGCCACAGAAAAATCTTCGCCAACCATTATCTAGCTTTGATTTAAAACTCAAAACCCCTTGCTTAGGAAATCGCGTTGCCTGTTATGATCTTGTGAGCGGAACAACATTGCATTGTATGTTTGGTTTCGGTTTTGCGTGTCCTCACTGTGCCTTCTTTGCCCAATTTCATTTTGCCATGCGCATGCATCCCGCAAATCGTGAAATATACATTATCATTGTTGTTGTTGTTATTGTTGGTTTTGCTAGAGTGGCTGGCATATGCTTTGAACCTACCTAATATTATTGAGGGATTATTTGCCCCTTGGTTTCTAGAAATGTCCTGAGTGTTGTTTAAATTGTTGAGGAGTTATTTCAGTTCGGTAGCTCTGCCATTACCGCGACCCCGTCGTTATGTTGATATTCTTGAATGGTGCATTGGTGGCAGTAATTTTTTATTGGCTGAAGAATACCCTTGCTAATTGCCGGCTTAAAACTGCAACACGACAGAGTAGGTAAAATGTCGGGTCTGATTCCGCAGGCTCGCAGCTAGACAGGGAGTGTGGCTCATGCTGTGAGCGATTAAAACTGAACTTTCAAGGCTAGTCTTGGGAATACAGACAGAGATGCTGAGGGCAATGTTATTGCATGACTTTTTCATCGGAATCAAGGTTTCAGAGGGCGGCAGGCCTAAGGACCGACCGGAGGCAACCGGACTGTGTATATCTGACTGGTTTTCAGTCTGAACCAAGTGAGAAAGTGACTTCACTTTTACGACGTTGCAATCCAAATCCGCTGTACAGTAAAAAAGCATTTAACTTTAGGTCCGGTCTGAGCTGGGGGTTACACTCCCTGGTTGGATGTAACATTGACAGATTGATTAATTAAAGCTCAGGTAAAACTCTGAAATTCGGAAAAGTGTTGTAGATATTTTCGACTAGAAACCGGGACTTGCTCTGTTAAGAATGCCACAGCAAGAAGATTATAGTAAGGGGGGGTGCTTTGGGAGCTTTTTGTATGGACTGAGCCACTACCCTTTCATTAAAGAAACGCAAAACATGGAACTCGGTTGTGAAGGAACTGGGCCACCCTTCCATCGGTATGGACCCGATCCTACGAGAGGGAAAATTTCGCATTGCCAGTTTTTTGCCGGAAGTGTTGCAGACTCTTACGTCATGGATTTAGCGAAGCATTACAGCACCGGACTATCCACATTCATTCATGGCCGAACCCATCCAATTTTCTACACCAAATCCCATGTCTCCCCTATGCATGCCGGGTGCCCATCCACACGTCCTCTAAATTTACTCCACATAATTGCGTTTCAACGCATTTACATTCCTCCTTTTTGCACCTTCAAGTGGGTGCACGTCGACTGTCAGGCAACCAAAAGTGAAAGGTGCCCGTGTTCGACCAATATAGCTTATTTCAAACCAGCCACCTTTAAACCCTCTGAGTTAGTCCCAAACCATTCTGCCAATCGTGAACTGTACCAGCGACAGTGCCATTCACCTCTTGTTTTTTCGCTGTCGGCCACTGGCGCCAAACCACTCTATCCGCTTTCCCCTTTTATGTTTTCCGGCAGAAGGATGCAATTTTCAATTTTTCGGTAGGCTTTCTCGGCGTTGCCCTTTGGATTTTGCTCCTTCTTTTAACCTCCATTATTTTCGGCCTACCTTCCTAAGCCCATTTGGGCCTCCTGCCTCAAGAGCCAATCGCATTTATCAGATTGTCCGATGCACGGGCTCCAAACCACTGCACTTCTGTTTGGCCTGTGCTCACATTCACTGCATCTGAGGGCGCAGAAGTACTACAGATGCTTTTTAACCTGTACAGTAGATAAAACTAACCCGCGCTGTCCACTGAATGAACGAAATATTTTAAACCACTTCGAGAGTACAGTTACGGCTGGCACGCCACTGTACCCAACGCTGTCCAACTTGCAGATGTTTTGAGCCAGTGAATGCCTCACCTAAGTTTCCCACTTGTTGCAATGATTCCCATCCCCTTATTCAATAAACTTTTTGTCACCCATCATGGCTCATCAAACGGAAAGCTTTCCACGCCGCCGCTTTTGGTCTTTTATTATATCCAAGTCTTTTCTCACTGGTGTTTGGGCGCAGTATAACCACTTGGACCTCGCTACGCCTTATCAGCTACGGACCGTTCATTATTTCACTGGGAAAGGAGTTCAAGCAAAATTTGAAGCGAAACGGCAGTCCGTCATCCTCATATAAAACGTCCCGGTCCCCTATCCCATCTTGACTTCCACGGGATTTTGGTTAATGAATTAGTGTCCTCACACAAAGTTCCATACTGTTTGCACGGCTGGGCTAGCCAGCTGGTAGAAATATCCGAGCATATTTTCTGGGATTCCCTAGGAGGGTATCGCAAGATCGAGCATTGCGGCTGACTATTTCTATAAGCCCGCCATCCCGTCTCTCTTGATTCCTTTGCCAACCCCTAATGATTGCTGTACCCGTGTCTGAAATCAACCTTATGTAACCTCACCTATCTAAAGACTCATAGGAGTAAGTACTTACACAATTTTTCATATTGTCAACATTCAACCTCCCTGGGCCCAACAACCGAGCTTACAGAAATCTAGTCATTCGTCTCCGCTTTCAAAGTCCTCTCGCGCATTCCCGCCTTGGTTACCACCAGGTAGATTCCAGTACGAATAATAGGCAAGATGAAAGCCGTTTGAAGTTATTTCATTAATTATGAAGACTGTCTTGCAAATAATCTCAAAAGACTGTGACTCAAACCAATTTCCAGTTGACAATTTTCTAACAGTGGGAACCATATGGAAGAATATGACGCATTTTCTGGCGTACTGAAACGAAGTCAAGGTGACAAACTCCATGAATAATCACTTGGAATGATAAGTAGCTCTAACGTCGGGATTATTAACAATCAGGCCCGAATGATGCGCTGGTAACCCATTGGGGCATTCCCGATAGTTAATTCTAGGAATGTTAACGATGAAAGTAGTACGATCGCTAAATGATGTTTGGGATGAATTCCTGCATAGATTTCTGTTAAACTGGTAGCAATAAGAACCTACTCATGGATTTCTTCGCAAACAAGTTTCATGATGTTCACGGCTAACCAGTGAATTCGGCATGGGATTTACATACTCGGTGGGGACTAAAAAGGTAAATCCAAAGCCCTAGCTTGACGAGAATTCCAGAGCAATAAAACAACAACCAACCCACACTAGCGACATAAAGTAGGGGGCAAATACTTCTGCAGCTTCAAAGCTATATCCTTCAGGATTCGCGGGATTCGATTTGTGGAGTCTGCTGCTGGTGTCACTGCTTTTATTAGCAAGAAATCAGAAACGTCTGTTTATTATAAAATGTGTTCTTTCAATCGGTGTTAAAGACGTCATTGCCGCCATTCCGAATAGAGTACAGCAGCTTAGCCCATTCGTGTGTCACAACTGGAGGGCTTTCGTAGAGCACTTATGAATCTCGAGGAACCGGAGGACGGTCAAAAAGCCAAGGCCAATGAAGGGTACCTCAAAAGAGTCGAATCTGAGCATTTTGATAATTTATGGAGAGTTTGTAACAGACAAACTTCCATCCAAACTTCGGTGGTTCCCTCCCCGTCCTGCTCGCGGTGGGAAATCACTTGATGGTGGCGGTGAATTGGTTTGATCTTTTCATAGGGCCCCTTACGATGCCTAACACTGAGGGCTGGCAGGAGAATACTCCTAGCTTATAAGATGGCTTTAGCTAGTATATGTCGTCTGTGTTGTCATTTGTTTCGTCGCGGCTTCCGATCTTAGTCAGCAGCACGGTTGGCGAATATGATATGCTCAAGCCCTTCCGGAGATGGTAGTATTCGCGGTTTTACTCAATTGCAAGGATGCTGATTGAGATATCCAATGCGATTATCCGCGTAGTTTTGATTGACCAGGCCAGAACTCGAGCGCCAATTCTAGCTAACAGGTTCCTAGCAAAACTGATGGAATGGCAGATTTGGAATCGACATTACGAAGACGGAGGCGTCAGCAGCACGTCTGCTGTGAATGCGAGATCTGAAATACAAGGGGGAAGTAGTCTGACGTTGGTGCCAACTTGGTGTTATGGTGATTATTGGATCACTGCAATATACCTACAACATAATGCACCTATGGTAGCAGTTTTATGGGTGTTTGAAGGTTCGTGGCTACCAAGAGCTACATATTCAGCCCAGCCAAGCAAGTAAAGAGGAAAAGATAACAAGAAGAGCGGGGAGTACACAGGCTAAAAGTGTTTAAAGTCAAGGAATGTGATGAGAGCATGGATCCTTTAAGAAATACGTTAAGATTTTCGTCAGCCCACATTGGGAGAGGCTCAGGTGTTGAAATCAAGAAAAAATATGTCAGAAGCATCCGTGTTTCCCGTCCACTCATCACCGCGCTTATTGCGTTTCACTTTGCAGGTTACTCCGTCCAAAAAATCAAGACTTGATGCATCGCTTACCCACCGAAAAAGCAGCTGCAGGTTTTTCTCTTCACCTCCCAACAGAAATGCACAAACTCTTTTAGGCATCATGCATTGGCCGTTAGTGCACACGGCATTATGCAGCTAGGCAGGCGCCGCGGAACGTTGGCCTCACACGATTTTATGGAACGGGTGAATATGCAGGGATCCAGGAAGTGAATCTGGATTCGCGGGGAAGAAAACGATTGCCGTAGTGGATAAAACTCGGACTAAAGTCTAACAGCTCAAACACTCATGTTTTCAACCATTCTGACTTCAAAATGATTACCAGCACAATCACCATCATTGCCGACTTTTTGACACTATTCATTGTCCCTGAACAGTTGGGTGGAAAGACTTCAGGACTTCATATACTAAAACTTGAACGACTTGTTACATCTGAGCTCTCTTTACTTTCTCACATTTCACGTTATTAGTTAGTTCACTGACCACCATGTCGTTCTTTCCACTCCGTGGGTGGAACGAAGATATGGCCTCATAAGCAGACGACCGTCCGTCTTATGCAGCATGTGACATAACAGTTTGGTTTACCAAACTGTAGACGCTGTGCGAGTGTGTGCTCACTGCACGTAGCAGATTCCTGGTTCTTAATGGGCATATTGTTCACTCGGTTACTATATCAAATTCAGAAACTACGACATCGATATCAATTATAAAAGTTTCTCAACCAACCGACTTCTTGGGCACGCACATTTTATGTTTCGCCTACATAAAACTGAACTGATCGCACTGCGGCGCGGGGAACACGACCAATCAATTTCGGTTAAATTTTGAATCAACGCCGCCGTTGCCATTCTTAAACATGCATGCGCTCACCTCTACTGCCGTCATGCGATCATGTTCCACCGAGCTGTCAGGGTAGCTAAAGGGGCTCTTAATCGTTAATTCTTCTGTTTCCAGCATCAGGCCCTGGGCTGAAATCGTCCGGCCTTAGAACAATAGTTATCACCCAGAAGGTTAAACTCCCAGCCTTCATGGGGTACAGTAGCCGCAAGTCTGTCTGTAAGAGTTTTGATGACTCAAACGTGTACGCAGCCTTCAATGCCTAAAGTAGTTTGCACGGTTTCTCCCTACTTATAGTTCCATGCATGCATCTCAAAAACCTTATGAAGCATCGGCCGTTATCTGGTCTGTGGCATGGAAAAGTGAGGGACCTTTGATTAATACAGTCAATCTTTCGAATGAACTTGGTGGTTCGCCGTGTACCCCAGGAGGTAACTAGCAGGTAAGCACGATTCTTGCAAAGGGTAATGGAAGTTTTGGTCAAACCCCGCAGTGGGGTGCGCTAAATAGTGCTGTCCGGCCGAGTGAACCCAAATTGCCTCTAAAGTAGAGAACAGCTAATCTTGCGTGACAGCCGGGAGTGATGTTTTTCGAGGAACTATCGAAGACGGAATATTCGGCAGATGCGACCTAAATTTGGACTAAGTCTGGGATGGTACATGCGTGCCTTATTTTTGCAAACCCATGTCAAGCAGCGGGTAATTACCACGGACAGCACCCAAGTAACAATGGGAATTATGAAAACTCGAAGATTACTACTAGAGCTGCAAAGTTTGGATAGAGTAAATTACTTATTCCATGAAAACGGAAAGTGGCTGTCGTTTGACTTGTCCCAGAGCAACCAGGTAGGCGCTCATTTTAAGACCTCCCAACTAAGTCTGAAAAAACTGAAGAGGATGTTTCAAGACCGACCGCCTATTCCGTCTTCGGACCTTTGTCCCTAGTTCCTATTCTGTTGGATGGTCAACAGAAACTTCTCAAGAACGCTCATTTGTGGTCGTCCTATTGACTACCTTATCACACGTCCGTGCAAGCTGCTCCTTGGGGTGTTCGGCTTCTACGCTGCAGTATTCCTTCACGCCGCGAATGCACTCTCGCCTTCCACAAGGTTTCTTTAACTGATTTTAACTGCCCACCAGTGCTTCTGAGAGGCTCAGGCAGTTTTTAGCTGTCACACGGAGCAGGCTCTACTTAGATTTCTTCCTCTACCTAAACGCAGTACCCCTCATAGCCTTTCTTTAAAAATATTATCGACTGACGCTACAGTTGACGTACAATTTTTTCGACTACTGAGATTTGTAGATTTGGCATCCTTCTTCTATTAGGATAAATGGTTCTTGCAAAACAGAATTCCTATAAAATATCGGTTTTGGATTGAGCGCATAACTTTTTTGTCAAATACAACACCTGCTTATTTGGTTTTGGCCCACTTTTGGCGTTGTTCTTCGGGGTTCTGAAAAGAGTAATAGTTTTTGTTTATAATCAGTGGAGACGCCCAAATGTGACACATCGCAGGGCCAAACTGGTTTATGGTCGGTCGATGGCGACTGAGAATGGGGTAGAAATAGCAACAAACCGATACGTGGTCGGATTTAAAATACCTGGATCCATACAATCGACAATCTCAGAAAGAACTGCACCGAAGGTAGCTCACAAAGCCACTGACTACCCAATATAGTGTTTCTCGTGCTGCTTCGCTGGGTGAGCTTCATCGGTGACTGGTGCTGGGCAAAAACACAAAGCGTATGCACGAAAACGGAGGAGCCCCTCCTTGCCTTCCGTGCATCAAGCTCTCACGGGAAAACTCAGTCCAACCAAACTTCCGATGAACGTTTTCGAGATTTTGTGTTAGAATCATTTGCCGTCGTTGCGAAGCTGGATCCATTGCTCTCGTAAATGACTGGTGACTTTTTTCAAGAAATTCGCCTTTGGAGAGTCATTTCAATAGTCCATATTGACATGCACTGAAATGAAAAACGTTTGTGTCTGCCACAGAAACCAATGCCAAAGCCAGCCAACAGTTGCAGTCACAGGGTGCACGAAGTTCTGCCAAAAGGGATCCAGCTTAAAATGGTCTCCTCAGTCCTGCGACTAAAAAAACTCGCGCATTGCAGGGACAGGCAAACGGAGTAGTTTTGTGTCCCGATGTGCTTAGGGATAAATTTGAGCGAAATCAGATACAGTTGGCAGAATAATACTACTGAAATCCTGATTTCGTGCTCCGCTGATGCAGAATTTGGTAGCCGAAATAGAGTCCACTTAATGTGCAAAACAATTTTGTTGATCAGACTGCACGAGTATATGCATGATGAATAAGAGGAAAATCAAAAGCTAATGGGGCGTGCGAGAACGTAAGCCTCTTGCAAGAAAATCATTTAAAAATTACTTTACCACAAGCCATAGCAATTGTTCCGTTTTTCCCTTAAGGAAAAACGGAAGGCAGAGAGGCAAAAAGAGATGTTTGTAGACAACAAGCGAAGAAATAATAAATTGTGAAAACTATGGACAGCAGCAGGGTTATTACTATCCAAGTCGATTGATTCAATGGGCAGTGCAGTCAAAACGCAGCGTAAGCAGCAAGAAATCTTCAGTGTTCGCCCTAAGGTAATTAATTAGTTATTGAGTAGTCTTTCCCCCCACAATTTTACTCATTACCGGGAAGTACCGCTACGCATTCTCCTTACCTGAATGCTTGCGAGCGCTTGAGTTACGCTCCCTCGGATCACGCCACCGCCGCCTCTATTGAAATAGTCTGCTATCCGGAAATACGGATGAAAACGGAAAACCAGGCCACTTCTACTAAGTTGTCAGCATGTTACGCTACATGTTAAACCAAGACAGGCGTTGGACTATCCCGCCCCTCCGAAGAAAGTAAAAAAGCACTGTGTCGAAACAATGCTTTAATACGGATTGTGAAGTCGGGAACAATTTCAATTTTATTCACAATCTGTGAGCCACGCTGTTCATGGGGAATCCCCAGCAATCTGCCCAGTAGGAATTCGGTTCGGCAGCCCACGCGATTTTGGAGCGCAGTTCGACAGATATGCCATATAAAATTATTGACTCTGTCCATTTTCGTCTTCATCCGACCCAGGCGTTTAATAGCACCAGTAAACACATCCTAGTACTGAAGCATTATTCCTACGGTGGAAATCCCCACGAACTTCACCAAAGAAAACAGCCCACCACACGATGTTACCTTTGGATGTATTTTTCGTATTAGTTTTCGAGTTGAATTAACACGAATAGTCCCTCAAGTCCATTTTGTCCGTTGGTTCCAGCACTTTCAATTCTGCATATCGTCACACTCTATCTAATTCAGTTTCTGACTGTGACTGACTTGAGTAACACAGCCACAATCACAATCACAGACTATGCAGGAGTTGCCACCCCATTGTAAAGGTGTCTCTAAAACCCTCAATTGTCGATGGCAAGCAAAATATGATGCTTTTAGCCGAAAACGAACCCGGACGCTTGTGTTAGCATCATCTTATCATGACCCTCTAGCCTAACTTGCAGCCATGTAGTAAAACTAACGACGCCTTAAGGCCTATCGCCTCCTCCTTGAGGCCGTCATTTTGCTGCTGTCCATGACAACCTGATCTAACCCGCAATTTCATTACCATAGACACAGGTTCCTTGGGACATCCATTAACACTGGCTCGCTCTAAACCTAATGGTCTATTCCATATCATCGGAAACCATTAGGGCTTTGCAAAGCTGCCTACCCATCCACTCAAGGTCTACACTTTTTATTCCCTCGTCTGCTTTCTTTAACCGCTGGAACATTCCAGAATGTTTCTTTCGTTCTCTCCCGTTTTAGGTCTGCCATCTGTTTGCCGCCTTGAACGTTTACTCCTGCTCATCGATTAGTTTTAGAAAATGCAATCCGGGCATCTGAATACCGCTCTTATCATCCCATAGTACCCAGCATGTTCCATTGAAATCAGGTCGTTCGTATGTCTCCAAGCCACCGCCAGTTTATTGTCGTCAGTGGACATCGTAGGCCATCAGTCAACGCGAAGCACTCAAATTACTCTCTCGAAAATTGAGCACTGATTCGAACACCCGTCAAATGACTAAAAGCCCTCTGGCCGTACATGATAACGATGTCCTAAATCTGGACCAGGGTACTGTGGGTCCCGTCCTGATAGACAGAACGAAATGCGCGTCGTTAGTCAGCTCTAAGTCACAAAGGCCGCCTACATTAATTCGTAGATTAAACAGATCGCCCTGCCCACCTGTTCATTTGGACACCACAGGAGAAACCTGTCTACACAAAAAAATTGGCCACGGTTGCGGATCTACATGTTTACTAACATGAAGCATCTATATCATTAACATTTCCATCACGTGCGTTTGCTTACTGCTTGTGTTTACAGATTCTAAATGCTTTTTTCTCCACGTAGCCGGGGTCTTTACTTATCTTCCCGAAAGCTGTATTTCTCCGTGTCTAGCAGTGTTGTTCACAGTTTTCCCATCACAATATTCGTTTTAGTGGTAATGGTCACCGCCACATTGCATCCACCTTTACTTTATCCCCTTCACACCGATATGTTCACTCCAGATGTACTTACTGGTTGGACCTATCTCGCAAACCACTGTATCCATCGTCAGTGCTGTTAGTCAAGCATTGTAACTCGGTTCAATTGTGGAATATCCTACGCACTTTCCGGTTAGTATCCTATCAGGCCACCGGAATAGTTAAACGGAATTGTAGTTTCCGCCCTGGCTAAACTTCGCCTTGCACCTCGAGAGTCAACTTTCACACTTTATATCCCGAGCCATCGCGCAATTACGCTGTACTCTCACACTAGCTGCCCATTTCATGTTCGCAGATTTCCTTGATTTTTCTTCAGCAACAGGCGGGCTCCGTTTAAATCTACGCACGGTGGGGTCATGCTTTAATCCCCAGCACACGCTTCCAGCAAACCAATAAACGCACATATTTTCATCCTTGTTATTATTTGTGGACTTGTTCCTCGTGGAAAACAACGATCCCGTGGTGAAACTGAGTCCATTTTTAAGCAGGAGAGGGCCGCTGTTTTCAACCAAAGCCCATAATTCCAGCGCGCATCCCGTCGCGATGCAGCAAATGGTGCCTGGGACAGACTTACATGCCTAAAGTAACTATGCATTCATCGATTTTTCTGACTGAATTGATGGAACAAATCATCCCGAAGCCGGATGACTTGAAGGCTTCTGCGTCAAGACTATATTTGTGGAATTTTCTGGTATAATCAAAACTTTGTCCTCAAATGATCCACCTTTCACAGCCTATTGAGTCAGGCGGACGTGCAGACCTTCACGTCTAGTTGAAATATAACCTCCCATTGACGAGTTAATCCACATGATACACTTCATTTGTGCGCACCTGCTGCCGGCATCCTACCCGTGTAATGTCCCACCTGGTATTTCTAACACCTTGGGTGACATTAGGTTGTCTGTTTTCGACGGTTGAATCACAAAAAGTTCTTCACACATTTTTTCACCGTTTTGTTATTCTCACTCCTTTTACAACCATATGTTTTAGCTTGAAATGTCTTTTAGTTGCGCCGGCTTTTATATATGTTTCAATAATCTTGTAGGACAGAGGCCTACGCTTACCGGATCTTGGATCTACATTGCTTTCTTTGGCGACCAAATTGACGACTGAAAATGAGTTTGATTATTCTGCTACTTCCCTGCATAGACCACCGAACAGTCTATTCAAACCCTTCAATTTCAAACTGCTGTGCCCCCTGCAAGTAAATGATGAAGTAACAGATATGTTTTCTTCGTAATTTGTGGATATTCCACTTGCATGCATCTTAGAAAGGTCCGAAGAAAATGCCCTTAAAATTTTCAGTGGTATCATCACCTATATTAATGTGAGTTTGCACCCAGACCTTAGTAGGTGACACTGAAAGTAACTGTTGAACTATAATATGGAAGCTTAGGCAACGCCGCTGTGTGGGCGCAAGGGCATATCTCAATGAGGTCCGCGGTGAGCATGGGTGCGTGTTGTCCCCAGATTGATATATGACATTAAAGCTCGAATCTTTCGTTTGTTACCGCAATCTGTGAGCTTTGAAAGTGCATCGGACAAGACAGTCCAAAGCCCTTGGGCGTTGAGAATTTGCATCGTGGCAGGGGTTTACATGGATACCAATAAATTCCCAACGAAATGCCAGATCTCTGTCTTCTGCGAGGCTCCAAACTATTTTGGATACATGTGCGGAGGATGTAGGGGAATCCCCTGATAATTACCACGTATTTAGGAATTATATACCCAGATAATATAATTAATTTATCTGCCCTTGCTGCACCTATGTACCCGCGTTAACGAACGTTTGTTCAGTCGCACCTGCAGCGAAAGCTAGCACTAATTGTGAGACCTGAAAGACTCGTGTTATCTCCGAGTACTGTGACCCTGGTTCCCGTTTTATGAGCTGTGATTTTTCATCTCGGATTTTGATAAATCGTAACCACTGTTGATTTTGTAGTCCACCAGTGCCGAAAGATGACGAATCTTTGCTTTGAATTGCGATTTCCATTTTGGATACCTATTACTATATTGATAATTATGCACTTGAAGTGGGAACCAGTGTGCGCACATACGCTAGCGCATGTAAATACAGGGACAAGTTGCCAAAAAGACTGGCGAACCGGGAGGATTAACTAAAGCCCAGTATAAAACCATAGAGGGATCACAGCGAGACCAGGCGGAAATAAGAAACAGCATTAGTGGCATTAATAACGGAAATAAAAGTCTTATTTCAGTTGCTGGTCAGGTGGGATGGCATGAGCTCTTGGATCAGGGAAGCCGGATGGAGGTTAATAGGATTGGAAGAACACAGGACTACGTGACTGAGGTGGGTGATACAGTACGCTGGTCAAACGGGACGAGAAAAAAGAGAGGAATTAGAGACACGTTGCCGTCTGGTTGTGGGTGAGCAAAAGCTGAACACTCGGTAAGTTCAGAGATAAAAGTAACCAAAAGCTCACTTGAAAGAACGAGCGGATTGGAGATTTAACTATATGATGACTCGCTGATGTATCGATGGGAGAAGTGTGATCAAAAAATCATCGTTTATTGGTAATTCCTAGTGTCTTCATCGTTTAAAAGGCTTTAAAATTACATATGCACAAATGGCAAGACACGGCACATTTTACTGCTTAATCAGCGGAGGCACACCTCTGGTGTGGCACACGCTTGAGAATTTTACAGGCACAGGATAGAGAAAAAGATAAGAAGAATAACTAGATCCCTGGAATAGTGGATTGCATCAATCAGGCCATTTTGGAGTAAGGGATTATGAAGAAAATTAGCATATCATAAAATGTTGTGCCTTGATGTGAGTGAGTCCACAGCAAAGAATGACAAGAAGCAAAAACTGAGCGGCGCAAACAGCTATTTCAAGTACTGATGAGTGTCTAAACAGAATCACAGCAGTAGTGGCGAAGACAATGGAAAACGAGTCGATCAAGAAAGAGGCGGCAACAAACGGATCGGTGTGCAGAGGACCCGAGGTTTGAAAATGTTGAAAAAAGGTCAGCGATGAAGTACCTGCGGGAAACCAGTCTCGGGTACTAGAAAATAAGGAACAATAAAGGCATCTCTTTGTAGAAAACGGGTGTGGAATTACTAATGCATGATTAGGCAATAAAATAATGCATCAATAATAACAATAATAATGAAGAGTATTTGTGTGTGCAGCAAAAGCAGTAGTACGAACCGCAGAACACTTTCCTTATGCCAGGGTTGAATTTGACAACGTGCGCATCGTACGGCACCGTAATGAGAATAATTTTGGGGTCGAAATAAAAGAAGGCGCGCGAGCATTTGATCGATCCGAGCAGTTATTGAATGAACCGTTGATAGAACAAAGCTGCCTATTCCCAATCTTGAAACACAGACGTGCAATAGGTCAAATAAGTGGCAGATGAATGTGCAGTCAGTAACAAATTGCGGAGAACAGTAAATAAAATGCCATTTTAAACAGATAAATGATAAAGATTGAACAAAAAAACAAACAGAGATTTTAAGTATTCGGGACCCAACCGAGAACTTCACCATTTATGAGCTCCCAGGAATAGTGTCCACAAAGTCACCATATTAGCATAACGCGTCATATAAAGAATTAGTTGACTGAGGTACCCGAACCATTGGTGATAGAACAAGAATGCCGTAACCGGACAAATATTGGGAAGTAGAGGAAGATGCGATTATATTATAAGCCCCAAAGAAAAGGCAGAAGTATATGAAAAGGGTAACACGAGGTGAATGTTAAATAGGACGGGAAGATCGATCTGTTGCATTGAATGCATAAACAGCTGAGAGAGACAGACGAACAAAGAATAAACTGAGCATGACTGAGACATAAGTGGAAGCGTGCACAACTAGAGACCGAGTTAGGTGACCAAATTGGGTGGAAATTGCACAGCACACTGAAAGTGTAGGTGAAGGTTTCAGTGGGAGCAATAGGTGAATGCTCAGATCGCAGTTCGTGAGGTCTAGGTTCAAAAAACGCTAGGTGGAAATGGTCGTGCAGTGAGACACGGCAGCTGTGTCGGTGCATCGAGGTATGAGTCGGTAGTACCGGTAACGATATCGTGAACACAGAATAAATGTGTCGACGTAGTACTATCGTATACAAACCACTAAGCCTACTGTTGCAGGTCGAAAGCTTTTAGGACACAAAACCCGTTAATCAAAGAAGTACAACAACAAGGATGAGAGACAAGATCGGAACAACGACAGGCATTCAACCAATGCTGTCTTCAAGCAAGCAAGGGTGTCTCGGGTGGACCCGTGGTACACGATTGTGTATAATGGTCATGCAGTGGGAACGGAACTCAAAACTGAGCCAACATGACGGAAGAAATGGTGGCTTGAGAGAGAATTGGAGGCGGAAAGGGTTAGAACTTGCGAAAGTAAAGGTTCAACAAGCACCACACATAGGGCGAACTCGGAAAGCATTGAATGAGGGGTGATTGGCAATAATACGATCGGCTAGAAGAGGCACGTTGAAAAAAATGGGCGAAAGGCAATAATAGGCCTGGAATAGATGTGGAGAAAGAATATTCAATATAGCGGAATTGGTCAGACAATAGAAACGAATGTGAAACACACAAGAATGTCTAGAAATCGGTCCAAGATACGTGAAGCTGCAATCCCAATTAAGGCAGTCTGATTAGTGAGGAAGTACACATCAGTAAGGAACAGGTGAGAGACGCCGTCGTGACTGGACATAAAAGCATTCTCGTAACTGAATTTGCGAGAATAACAAATTCGAAATTTTGGGAAAACGAATTGGTCTTCGTGGAACCCCGTATAAGTTAGAACGGAATATATGATGCGCCACAAACGTACGAGCACCGTTAGCTGTGAAGCTGCGAGCAATGGGCGAAATAACTTGAGCAATAACGCTACAAGTCGTTCCCTCAGATCTCATGCCCGAATATGTGCCACGCCTTCGCAAAAACCGGATCCAGCGCCGGATTTTGGTAACGAAACGCATCCGTGCAAATGCAGAAGGCACATACAATAGCACCTAAAAGCATCAGGCACTAATGATGGGATGGAAGCCGAAGTCACATTGAACTTGGGACAGCCACAGCACACGAGAATGAGGTTAGATGAAATGTGATTCGTAAGATGGGGGAAAAGAACAATAATCTAATGAATTCCAGATGCTATAACACCGAAGCAAGCGTTGTGAGTGCTTGGGATTCTGGAGTTCATTGAGGGTGTATTGAATCCGGATAAAGAAGGCCTGTCTGAGGTTACCCATTTGAAGCTGTTTGCAGCAGTTCCGGTGGGTAGGCCACCCGTTTCGCCCAGTGGGATGAATTGAGCAGGTGTGCGATTGTCCGAGCGAAGGCGGACATTTGTTGCTGAAGATGAGCTAATGCCTCAGGCTCTGAGATCGCTTCGCTTGGGAAATGATCAGCTAGATTGCACATCAGGCGCAAGGAAAGCCCGCTGGATTGGAGTCGCACCAGGACCAATCCAGTAAAGGAGCTGAGCAAGTAAAAGTTCGTAAGTACAAATTGTGACAGCAGCGTGTGCGGGTGATTCACATCCATATCGCCCTGATGATTTCCAGGAGCAGAGTGAATTAGAAGCCACTGACCGGTGTTTTCAGATCCAGATTGCTGAGATTGAGACGGCAGTTGTGGTTGAGGCTGATGCTGTTGCGGTTTTGAGGGTTACGCCTTAGTACCACTAATCACTGAACCATCCAATGTGGGGGAAATGCGCGCGGCCCAGTTTGCTATTTGGAAGTGTTGCCTAAATCCTAACGTCTAGTATTTACGATGGTATTGGATGCATTCCCACTTGAGGGCTTATCACTAACCCATTTATTATTATTTGATGGTTCTCCGATTCCAATGACATTGCGTGTGCACGTTATGGACTTCAGTCCGACAGATTCTTGAAGCAGCTCTACTTGGTGCTCAGTGTTTGGTTTCGTAAGAGGTGTCCAGGTACCGATGGCAGGGAAGTGGATACCAACCGTGTCAGGACATCCTGATCTCCCTGTCTTCAGCTGCATTTCCATAAGCTGCTGAACAATTTGGTCCTGCGGTACTCGAGATTGATTTCCAACCAAGAATTCGTCCAGAGAATTGGTTTTGATTGCCCCGTAGTAGCACTCGGTGTCGAATCTTGTGCAGAAGCCAGGTTGAGCTGTGCCATTTTGGTGCGTAATCGCGCACCGATCTGCTGCAATTGGCCTTGCAGTTCAGAAAATACATCCGCAAATTGTGGCTGGGTGCTTATTGCTGGGTTATTTTTGTACATACACACCTGTTGTTCTATAGCATGGCATTTCTTCTGGAGTTCTTGTAAATCTGCGAATATGAAAGTCTGACAAGCGTACCTTTCATTTTGATTGTTCAGTCTTCCATTGGGCAAGCTGGGATTAGGTATGTTGTTCGGGAAAGTTACGTCATTGCCACCAGTCCAATTATGTCCATGGGCGAACGAATTGGATAAGCTACCTGCAGTGGGCTGGTTCAAGCTGAATACATGGGCTGGAAGTATATTGGAGGAGTTCAACAAAGGTGGCAGAGGCTGACCCAACGGGGAATCCCCCACAAATGCTCCAGCATTGGTGGAATTTCCCAAAGGGCCAGACAAGAGGGCTGGCTCTGAGAGATTCAGAGCTGATCGCACCTGTTGCTTCAGCTGCTGACGTATGAGTTCAGGGTCGAGATGAGGAGACAGTGACATTACCTGGGTCTTGGCACTCGTGACGCTGGGCCAAATCAGCCTGCTGCGGGTAAAAGTACTAGTTTGGAAGCGGAACACTGTTGGTCGGTAATGCCCCAGCAGACCCCGGGGAATGCGCCGTCGCCGGAAAACGGAGACAAATTCCTACCGGCGGGTTGATTAACCACACCAAAAGATCGTGGAATGCCTGTTCAGGTTCCACGTTGCTATCGACGAGTGCTACCTGTAGTTCTTCTTTCTGAAGCAATGACTCATGAGACATTTGAATAATCAGCAGGATACCCTTTGCAAAATGAATGAACTAGCGTGCGATCAATAATAGAAGGGTTGCAAGTTGACGATGTAAACCATTGGAGTTTGGAGGACCGAATGGGGGTAGGGAGAAATTTCAGTTGCCAGTAGATAAAGTGGTATTTCGCTGAAGAACACCAGAGGGATTTCATACAATTTCAGCAGCAGGCACTTCGTACAGTGAGGCGCTTCTCCATTTTCGGTAAAAATTACAGGTTATTGAATAAACTCATATCACCAACATGATATTGGGGACTGAACTGCAATCAGTGCAGTCCGAGAACCATTTGAAAGCGCATGCAGCCTTGGATACCTATTTTCATGCAACACATTGTTAGACTGATATGAAAGGAAATCGAATTTCCACGGCCTTGCATTGATTAATCCGGATTTTTGCAAACGGCGCAAAACCGCAACAAAGGTGCCCTAGCGAAATACAAACTCATTTCAGTGGATATGAAAAAGCAGATAAAAACTCGTCCACTTGATGTCTGCTTTGTAACCGGGTCCGCACTTTTTAGGAGTTTTCAAGCTTTCCTAAGGCAGGAGCAAATTTTTATGAGTTAGTCAGTTAACAACTGTAATTCTAGAGTTCCTCAATAATTTTTGCCTCCCTTAGCCACTCGCAACGGTGAAACATGGAAAAGCATGGACAGCCGAGTTGACTTCACAGGTCCCACAGGTTCAGTCACTGCCGAACTTCACTTATTCTCATTGGCATTTTCCTTTGACACCTCGTGAAGTATACTTTATTGCATGATCAAAAAATGCGACATGTATAACAAGTTTTATATAAAACTTAGGTGCACACGTGAGGACAAACTGAGGGGAAAAACAAAAACGGCACTCTACGATGAAGAAGGTGTTTATTTGCACCGAAGACGTACACTGCAGGAGCAATGACTAGCTGGAGAAGAGCGGCAGATGTCTAGATGTGTCCGCAGTAATCAGATTTAACGAATTCTAAAATTAACGTGAACTGAAGCCGCGATGGAAAACGTCGACACAGACCATGAGTACAGGGCGGAAAATTTTCAAAAAATCAGAACAGCTGGATGGAACAATACTTACGGCCGATAGATGGCCGATATCAGTACTGGAACAAACAAGAAAGTGGGC
This sequence comes from Fasciolopsis buskii, assembly GCA_008360955.1. Taxonomy (NCBI): domain Eukaryota; kingdom Metazoa; phylum Platyhelminthes; class Trematoda; order Plagiorchiida; family Fasciolidae; genus Fasciolopsis; species Fasciolopsis buskii. Next base: position 2,114 of record LUCM01008855.1, on the reverse strand, counting down.
CACTTTACCTTGAACCTTGCAGCCGAGAAAATAATAATATGAAGTAATTCACCATGTGATATCATCGCTCAACTAACCATAAAGAAACCATGGAAGCACTGTACAGCTGTTTCATCCTTGTTAGGAATCATCAAATAACAATAAGCCTTTCGTAAATGTGGGGGGACAAAGAGTGCTGATGGAGAATTGTGAAAAAACCATCGCTTGAGGACATAAAAAAGAGAAGCTTTAACAGCAGTAGGAAGGAGAATAACGATTATTATGACATGCGTTGAATAATATGTCTGAGGTTGATAAGTCCGTGCGAAACAAAAACGGCTCTCTTTGCTTCTTCTTTGCGTTTAAGGGTTTTGAAGGTGGCAGTGACTAGTATACTGTTAGCCGCAGGTGTCGAGGGGAACATTAGGGGTAATGTTCGCGGTGAACAACGGTGGCGGTATCTAATACAGGGATCTATGTGTGGGTGCCTTCGGCTTTCATTGTGACAGGCATGTTAGCCACGAGCAAGAAGTTCCAAGAGTAAAGCTGTTTAATTTGGAGAACTTGTCCTATTAAAGGGTCGTAAGCGTAGATCAGTTTATTTGGCCTTGGTTTCTAAACAGACCTGCAACAGGGTCATCATTTTGCGTTGCTGGGTCAAGCAAATCAATGGAATATTTTTCTTCATTGCGGTCGATGGAAAAGACCGCATTTGACCGTCCTCTGATATTCGATCTGAGCCATGAGTCAGTTTGCTTTCACGGTGTCTTGTGACTTGAGAGTATGGCATCAGAAACTGCATAGTAAACTCTTGATTATACACGAGTGCCAACGCGCATAACTGAAATAAAAAGAGGGCAAAAGATGGCACTGTTGAGGTATTCCAGCAGAGGGTTATGGTGCGTGCATCAATAAGGAGGAGAGGCGACAAATGATTTATAAAATGAGGAAAAAATGATGCATGTCTCCACACATGAAATGGGCCAATTGTGACATGCATCTATTTGAAGGGGGTTTAAGCGAAGATATTAATGTTAGTTGGCAAATAAGTGAGAATCTGATATCAATGCTTACGTCTACTTGCATGCCTTGCTACACATGTCTTAAAAGATATAGAATGTTAGGTGGAAAATTGTGTTGACTTTGTTTCATTGCTAAAGCTTCTGCGCCCATACATAAAACGGTTTGCTATTTGGAGACGAATGGGAATGCAATTGGCTTGCGCATGTTGATTTGCTTGGGACAAAACTTCCAGCGTTGAATTTATTCTCAGGAAACTTTCAGGCCTTACCCTGACTCATAGGCTCTTTTTGTTGGAGAGCGGCGATCGGGAAAGCTTGGCAAATTTTGCGATAATAATAATAATAATAGTGTATATTCTTCGGTTTTCGAGAGGCATGCACAAGGCAAGATCAAATGTTTACAAAGATTATGCACAGGAAATGCAAATAATGAAAATCGAAAGGGATAAGGGGGTGGGAGCAACCTTGAGTTATTCCAGAGGCTCACTGGAAAGTGAAATGAGATGCTGCAAAGCGGTGGGGAAAGTACACGCATACCAGTGAAAAGCAAAATAATAGAAAACTAATTATTTAAGACCAAAAAATAGTTCCCTGGAACTGTTTGCGAGCAGCGAACTACGAGTCAATTAGTGTTTAAATGCACTACATGTGCTCATTGCTGGTGCATAAAATGGCTGGATCTCAACGGCGGATGTCGAGATATAGCCGGAGTCCCCAAAGGTCAGGAGCGTTACGTAATGGGCGGAAAAATTGAGCTGAAAAGATGACGAGCAAGGGTGACACGGTAATTGAATAGAACTGGTAAAAACCAGGCGAAACGACAGGCAAATTGGATAAGACACGTATTTGACAACAAATGGCCAAAATAATGCTGAGGGCGGCGGAAGACTGTCAACATTGACTCAAACTATCTGGAGTAAATTTGCGAAGCTTTGGATGTCGAACTCTCAAGAATAGTGCTTGTATTTACATGCGGATGGCGGTAAGCTGTACTGAGAGGTACGTCAGATAGAAGAAATTTTGTGTATGAACACTTCTCAAGTATACTAGCCGAAAATGTCGTCTGCGTTGTCATTTGTTTCGTCGCGGCTTCCGATCTTAGTCAGCAGCACG